>MU386591.1:0-174488 GCA_022497025.1 Hypoxylon sp. FL0890 | reverse complement strand
AGAAAATTTAAAAAGTAAAAGAGCTTTTATAAAATAAGTTAATATTTAAAATATTAAAATTAATATAAAAACTTTAGATATTTTTAATTTATAAAGCTGTTTAATAAATTAATTAATAAGGAAATTATTTAAATAATATTAAAATTTAAAAACCTAAAAACTGTTAATTTATAAAAAAAGTTTTCATATAATATATATTATTTATAAACGTTTTTACTTATTACTTTACGAAATTAAATTAAGTAAATTTTAAATAAGCTTTATAAAAGTCTTTAAAAAAGTCTTTAGTTAAAAAATATTTAATAAAAAAGACGATTTAAAATAACTAAGTTATTTAAATAAATATTATTTTTTAAATGTTAAAAAGTTAATAATTTACCGAATAATTACCCGATTAGGAAATAATTAATAATATTATAAAGCGGATTTAATTTTAGTTTTAATAGTTTTAAATATACGGTGATATAACCTTTCGTCGTACAGATATCGAATTACGAGAATAAAAGGTTCCGGGTTATTACAGGGTAAGCGGTATAAAACTTGGCTTTTTTTTAACGTTTAAATATTTTAAATAATAATAACATTACGTATATATGCCGTATAAAATTAAGGAATATATTATTATAATAATAAGATTATATTAAACTTAATAAAGTTAAATAAGTATTTTTACTTAATTTATATATTAAGTTATTTAATATAAAGCAAAGGTTTTTTTAAAAATAAATTAATTATTAAATATTTTAACGTTTTGTTTACGAAAGAAGTTCAATTACGTAATAATAAACATCTTAGTTAATATATAAAATATATATTTAAGTTATACGTATTTTAAAAAAATAAAAAATAAAAAGGTTAACAAGAAATTTAAAAAATTAATATGTTTAAAGGTTTATAATTAATTAACTAAAAAGGCTATAAGCTAATAAAAACGATAATTATTCTTTAATTAATATTAATATATTTATATATTTAATTACGTATTTTTCCGATTTATTTTAAAGGAATTATAGATTTTAATATGAAAATAAAAATATTTTTATGTTAGTTTTAAATTCGGGGTTATTGTGTCCACGCCGCGCGGGGACCTCATGTAAGATAAGAAGCGTGAAACTTAGCTTTTTTCAACTTTTAATATTTCAACGTTTTAATATTTTAAATGATAATATTTTTACGTATATACGTCGTATAAAGTTATAAAGTATATTAATATAATCTTATTTAAATAAAGTTTTTAATAACGTTTATTAAATATTTAACTTAAATTTATTGATTTAATTATGCCCCGAATTTATGAGGGGGTTTTGTAGCAGGGGGGTCAGTGAAAGAAATTAATTGATAAGGAAATTGATAAGGAAATTGATAAGGAAACTGATAAGGAAATTGATAAGATAAGAAAAAAATCGGAAAGTCGTTAATCCGTAAAAAAAGTTTCCTCGGAAAAGATTATTACGGATTAACGTTTTTACTTATAACTTTACGGAATTAAGCCGGATAAATTTCGGATGAACTTTATAAAAAGCCTTATATAATAAGCTAATTAATAAAATTAACTTGAGAAAAAACGGACTTAAAATGGTTAAGTTATATATATAAATATTGTTTTTTAATACTTAAAAGCTAATAGCTTTACGAGGTTAAGCCCGATTAGGAAATTAAAAACATTATTAACTATCTTACGTAATTACCTATATAACGGTATACGATGCACCACGCCACGCCTACTGTGGCTGGAGTTATTTAAGTTTAAACTTTAACGATGCAAGAATGGCCGTTGGAAAAATGTCTAAGACTTTCCCAACCTACCCTGTAGTACTAAAAAATAAAAGCTTTTATATTTACGACAGCTTTTACTTATAACCTTACGGAATTAAATCGGAAAAATTCCGGACAAGTTTTATAAAAAGGTTTATATAATTAGCTATTTAATAAGATTAACTAAAGAAAAAACGAACTTAAAATGGTTAAGTTATATAAATAAATATTATTTATTAACATTTAAATGCAGATATCTTAATAAAACTAAGCTATAAAAGGAAATAAAAAGTAGCATTAAATAGCCTATAAAATAACTAACATAACGATATAAAATGCACCACGCTATAACGATTATAGCTAAAGTTATTAAGATTTAAATATTAAAGGTATAAGAAAAGCCGTTAAAAAAATACATAAAACTTTCCCAACTTACCTTATAGTATTAAAGCCACTAAAGCCATAGCAGCCACAAAAGAGTTAAAGCCATTAAAGTTATAAACTCCTTAAAATTTCCACGTTAATCTTTGGATTTTATGCTTTTTTATTTAAAAATTAATAACTTTACGAATAATTACCTGATTAGGAAGTAGTTAACGCTAATATAAAGCTAACTTAAATCTAATTTTAATGGTTTTAAGTGCACGGTAATACGACTATTAATCGTAAAGATATTAAATATTAAAATAAGAAGGTGATTTTTACTGCAAGCTTCTACAGGATAGGACGTATAAAACTTAGCATTTTTTTCCAACTTTTCATATTTTAACCCTTTAATAATTTAAATAATAATTACCTTACGTATATACGTCGTATAAAGGTATAATATATATTAATATAATATTATTTAAATAAAGCTTTTTATATAATTAACTAGATAATTTTATAAAATTTATCCGTTAAGTTATACCTTAAATTTATAAAGGGGTTTTATAATAAAAAAGTTAAATTAAAAAATAAAACTTTTTAATTAATAAAGAAATTAATTAATAAAGAAATTAATTAATAAGAAAATGGAAAAACGTTAATCCGTAAAAAAAAATCCCCTTATAAAAGATTATTACGTATTAACGTTTTTATATATAACTTTACGAAATTAAATCGGATAAACCCCGGATAAACTTTATAAAAAGGCTTATATAATAAGATAATTAATAAAATTAATTAAAGAAAAAACGGACTTAAACTAGTTAAGTTATATATATAAATATTATTTATTAATATTTAAAAGTAAATAACTTTACGAAGCTAAGCCTAATTAAGTAATAAAATATATTAGTAAATAGCTTATATAATTATTTATATAACGTTATAAGATGTATTACGTTACAATAATTATGATTAAAATTATTAAAGTTTAAACTTTAAAGGTATAAAAAAGCCTATTAAAAAATATATAAAATTTTCCTAACTTATCTTATAGTTTTAAATAATTAAAAGCTTTTATATTTAATAATATCTTTACTTATAATTTTACGAAATTAAATCAGGAAAATCTTAAATAAATTTTATAAAAGGCTTTATATAATTAGTTATTTAATAAAATTAACTTAAGAAAAAATAAACCTAAAACGGTTACGTTATATAAATAAATATTATTTATTAATATTTAAAAGTAAATATCTCAATAAAACTAAGCCGTAAAAAGAAATAAAAAATACTATTAAATAATTTATAAAATAAGTAATATAATGGTATAAGATATATTATATTATAATTATTATAACTAAGATTATTAAGGTTTAAATCTTAACGATATAAAAAAAGCCATTAAAGAAATATATAAGACTTTCTTAACTTACTTTATAATCTTTTTTATTTAATAACGTTTTTATTTATAACTTAACCAAATAAAATCAAAGGAATTTCGGATAAATTTTATAAAAAGGTTTATTTAATAAGCTACTTTATAAGATTAATTAAAGAAGAAATAAACTTAAAATAGTTAAATTATATAAATAAACATTATTCTTTAAAATTAAAAAGTAAATATCTTTACGTAATTAAGCTTAAAAAAAGAATTAAAAATACAATTAAATAATTAACTTAATTACAGATATAATAATATACGATATATTATATCATAATAATTATAACTAAAATTATTAAGATTTTAACTTTTAAAGTATAAAAAAAGCTATTGGAAAAATATTTAAAACTTTCTTAATTTACCTTATAATATTAAAGCTATTAAAGCCATAGCAATTATAAAGACCTTAACGCCATTAAAGCTATAAATTTTTTAAAATTTCTACGTTAATTTTTAAATTTTATCCTTTTTTATTAAAAAGTTAATAATCTAATAAAAAATTATCCGATTAAGAAAAAACTAATACTATTATAAAATTAACTTAATTCTAATTTTAATGGTTTAAGATATATAATAATATAACCTTCTATTGTAAAGATATTATTTTTTAAAGTAAAAAGGTTATTTTTACTATAGGTTTTTATAAAGTAAGAAGTATAAAACTTAGCTTTTTTTTAACCTTTAATATTTTAACGTTTAAATATTTTAAATAATAATAACTTTATATATATATATTATATAAAGTAATAATATAAATTATTATAATTTTATTAAAGTAGCGGTTTTAATATAATTAATTATATATTTTTATTAAATTTATTTATTTAATTATTTAATTATTTAAGTAAAAAGAAAAGATTGTTTAAGAAATATTAAAATTAAAATTAAAAAATATTAAAAGTAAATATAATAATTCCAGACGGGATTCTACTTTTACTTTCTTTATTATTATTATTCCTTTTTTTATTTTTTTAAATATTTAATCTTTAATAAAAAACGTGCCTTTTATATATATAATATTATTTAAATGACGGTTTTAATATAGTTAATTATATATTTTTATAAAATTTATTTATTAAGTTATTTAATTTAAAATAAATATTTTTTAAGAAATAAAAAATAAAAAAATCGTAAGTGTATAAAAAGGCTTTATAATAAGATAGTTTAAAAATTAACTAATAATAAAATTATGTAAATAATAAAAAGAAAAAATATATATTTAAGTTATACGTATTTTAAAAAAATGAAGAATATTAAAATAAAAGAAGTTTAAAAAGAAATAAAAAAATTAATATGTTTAAAAGTTTATATTTAATTAAATAAAAACGTTATAATTTAATGAAAATGATGTTTATTCTTTTATTAATGTTAATTTATTAATATATTTAACTATATATTTTTCCGATTTATTTTAAAAAAGTTATGACTTTTTAATATAAAATGAAAATATTTTAATATTATTTTTAAATTCGGGGTTATTGTGTCCACGCCGCGCGGGGACCTCATGTTTAATGAAGAAAAAGATTTTTTAAGAAAAAATAAAAATAAAAATTAAAAGAATTTAAAATTAAATAAAATAAATAGAAATAAATATTTAAATATAGTAAGAAAATTAAGATAATTACTCCGGACGAGATTCTGTTTTTTTTACTTCTTTTATTATTATTATTATTCTTTTTTATTTTTTTTATTCTTTTAAATATATAATCTTTAATAAAAAACAGGCCTTCCGTAAGGAAAATTTTTAAAAGGATTAAATTTAATAATAAGAAAAAACGGAAAGCTTATTAATCCGTAAAAAAGGTTTTTTTAAAAAAGATTTTTTTAAAAAAGATTTTTTTAAAAAAGATTATTATATATTAACGTTTTTATATATAACTTTATAGAATTAAATCGGATAAATCTCAAATAAACTTTATAAGAATAACGCCGTATAAAAACCTTATATATTATTTAATAATATAATAAATAATTAATAATAAAAATTCGATTATTAATTAAATTAAAGTTAATAAAAAAATAAAAGCGTAATTAATTAAAAATTAATACGTAGTTAAAAAAGAGAAAAATGAAAAAAAAAATAAAACGTATAAGATTTAAAAACATCGATTAAACTTAAGGATTATGCCAGCGTAGTGGGGTGACCTTTAGTAATAATAACTGAAAGAAACTATCGCGTTCTCGAGTGAGTAAAAGTATCGCATTAAAAAACAAGCCGACCCTTTTCATAAAAGCTCGAGTTTCCATACGGAGATAAACATCTTCGAAGTGTTACATAAATACATAAATACATAAATCAAAGCTAAGCAGCTTAAAAAAATAAGGCCATTATATATAACGGGCCATGATTTCACTACCGGCAGATCGCATAAGCTTCACATCGATAATTACATGATCGTTTGTTTAATTATGGTACCATTATAACTATTAGCTAAGTAATATCATAAGGAGACTTAAAACGCTTATAATAATTACTATTATAAAAATTTAATAAGTTTATTTATAATTATTACTTAATGCTTACGTTGATTAAAAAAAAAGATTCTTTTTAATATAACTACTTAAATTATATATAAATAAATTTCATCGTAAATCCCTTATAATCTATCATATAATCTTTTTAAGTAACGTTAAAGTTATTACATAATTATTTTTAAACTTATATTATCTTTTTCTTTTAAACAATTATCTCGATCGTTTATAACTTTATATTATCTTATAATCTTTATTTATCTTATTATAACATCTTTTTACTTACGTATTATAAGCTTTTAATTAATTATTTTTTTAATATATATGTTAAGAATAAATTAATTTCGTTATACTTATTTTATAATTAAACTCTTTTAAGGCTTTTAATCTTATATATATTACTAATATAACAATTAACAACTACTTATAAGCCATCGTAATAAAGCTTATATTTTCTTAATCGTTATTTCACTCGTAATATTTAATCTTTAAAAGTATAAGTTTATATTAAACCTTTCTTTTTTTATAAGTATGTTTATACTTGGTTTTTACTTATCTTAAAACTGTTATAATTATTACAAGCTATTAATGCTTCATACTATGTGGTAAACTTTTTTATAAATATTAACTTTTTTTCTTTTATTAAGTTTTAAAAGTATTTAACTTGCTTAATTAATAATACGTCTTGTAATAATTAAATTTTAAATATAAAGAAAAAGCTATTATAACCGTTAAGTTTAAATGTATGGTTATATATTTATGTGGCTTTTTTTAAAAGATTAAGAAAATTTTTATAAGTTAAGTTACTTATAACTTCTTAAGTCATAATCTTTTTAATATTTCCATTAACTTTCTCAACTTTACCATTTCCTTTAAATCGTCCCGGCGTAATAAATTTAATTATATAACTTTATTACTTAAACCATTTAATAGCTTTATCACTTGTAAATGTTATTACATTATCGTTAATTTATTTTTTAAGATATTTAAATATCTTTCCAATTTAATTAATTAACGGAATATAATCTTAAAATTTAATTAAATTTACAACTTAAATTATAACCCATTTTATAACATATTTAACAATTATTAAAATGATAACGTTTACTATAAACGTATAATTAATTACCCATTATATAAAAGATATAAAAAGATATATTAGCTATAAATTAAGTAATATTAAGCTTAATTTTTACATTAATTAACAATTAAAGTATTTAATTATCGTTTATTATACCATTAAAGTTATCTTTAAGTATTAAAATTACTTTAAAGCTTTCCTTAAAGATCATTTTAACCGTTATATATCCTTGATTATGATATATATTCTTTAAGTATTTTACTAGCTTATCCCATTTTAAGATTTGCTGTAAGGTTATTACTTCGATCGTTATCCTTACTACATATAAAAGGTTTTTAAAAACTTTTTTATACTTTATAATTTTATATAACTAAGCTTTATATATAAGAAAATATTTCTTTATTTAATCTTTTTTTATTGTTTAAAGGAGGTTTATTCTAAATTATAAGTATTCGTAAATAACTTATAAATTAATTCGATTAAGTTTATATAAATATCGAATTATTCTTAATTTAAGTTTTTTGGTAAAAAAGGCTTTATTAATCGATAAATTAAAAGGTTTAAATAAATAATCTGTTAATATATTAACTTTTTTTAAACGGTATATAATTTTAATATTATAATGTTTAATAACGTTTAAAAAGCGTATGATTTTAACTGGTTGTTCCATTTTTATATTAATCATCTTTAAAGATTTATAATTAGTAACAATTATAACGTTTCCTCTTTTAACTTAATATCTTTAATATTAAAGTATTAACATAATTATTAATAACTTTCGCTCCTACGTTAAATATCGTAATTATATTTCAATAAACTTTTTAAAAAAATATACTATTAAATATAAAACTTTTTAATTATTATATAGATAAAGTTATAAAAATACTACACTAACATGCTTTAAGCTAACGTTTATCTTTAATATTAATGGTAATCTTTAATTAAATTTTTATATAATTAATATAATAATGATAAAATCTTATATCTTTTTCTAAGCTGCTTTAACTGTTTCGTTAAACTTCACTAATACATTTTTTAATCCTTTTATTAAAGCTATTAAAAATCTTACTTTAAGAGAGTAATTTTTAATTAAATGTTTAAAGTATTTTACGGTGTTTATAAAGGTTTTAATTTTTATAATCGTTTATAACTTTAATCTATCTTTAATTACTACTACCTTTATTAAATCAACTTTAATACCTTTTTTAGATATAATGAATTTAAAGAATACTCCTTTTTTAACGAAAAGTTATAACTTCTCATTATTAATAATCATATTATACTCTATTAATTACTTAAATACTTTAATAATTTAATCATATAATTAATCTTTATCGTTAACTTAAATTGTTATATCGTTTAATAATCTTACTATAAATTCTTAAAAAAGATTTAAAATCTCTTTTATAAAAGCTTAAAATATTACAAATACGTTACTTAATTTAAAAGACATTACAGTCCATTCGTATATTTTAAATAACGTAATAAAAACTATCTTTTCACAATATAACTCGTAAATAAAAATATGCTAAAATCCATTCTTTAAGTTTAAGAAAATATACCATTTATATCTTACTACCTTTTATATTTAATCCATTACGTTAAATAAAAAATAAGCATTTTTCTTTATACGTTTATTAAATTCTTTATAATCACAGTAAAAACGTTAAACCATTTTTAAATCGTTTTTATTTGGCTTTGTTGTTTAATTAAAAGCTTTTTTCGATGTTAATAAAGATGGTAATAATTAAAGGCTTTTATTCTTTTTAATTATTAAACTTTCATACTTTCATATAAAGTCTTTTAAAGCTTACTTTTATATTAAATTATATCTCTTTAGCGATAACTTAATTAATACGTTTTCCTTTATATCGATATAATATTTAATCTTTATCTTTATATTTAATCGTCGTTTTGTTTTATTAAAAAGTTTTAACATTTTTTAAACGTAATTAATAAAATATAAATTAATAATCTCGTTTATTATTAATATATCTTTATACCATTATACTCTTACTATTAAGGTTATTACATAAGCTTATTTAATATAAATATACATCGTATTATTAATCGATATTAATATAAGCTTTCCTTTATATTTATTTAACTTAATCGATTCATTCGTTTTTAAACCATGGCAATAAACTTCCCACTTATAAAAAATTCCTTTTCTTAATATAAAATCGTTAAGAAACATTTAATTAAAAACAATTCTTATTAACACTATAAAAAGTGTTATTAATCCTTATAATATCATAAATCTTACGTTAATAATCGTTTCCTTCGTTATCTTAAGTCTTAAGCCGTTTATTCTTATCATTATAAAAGGTTTCGTTAATTTATAATTAAATATTATCTTTACTAATATCTTTAAGATATAATAAATAATATATTTATAGTTAAAAAACATTATAAAACATTGCTTTTTTTTATATTCAATTAAAAAAAAATTATACTAATCGTTATATCTTTCTTTAATAAGTTTATTTTAAAAAAATAATGGTTTATAATTAACGTTTACTTCCATTAAGTAAACGCCGTTATTTTATTTTAAATCGTTGTTTAATGTATTAAAGATTTTTATTAATATTTAATCGTCATTAAATTCATTAATCCTAGTTAAATCTTTATCGTCGTTATTTTTATTATTTATAAAATAAACCTTTTTATCTCCTTTATTCTTCCACTTATTAAATATTATTTAAATCTTTTTCTTAAATCTAAATTAATTATTATCTTATTTAAATAACGTTCTTTTTAAAGTAACCTTTTATCCATTAATCGATTATTTTTTAAGAAATTTCGGCTTTTAATAATAATCTTTTACTTAATATCTTTTCTTTCCATAGTTAAAACACTCATTATCTACAACTTTAACTACATAATTACCTTTAATTATTAAATTTACTTAATAATCGTTTTTTTTTAAATTAAATATACTTAATTTTTATACGTTAAATATCATTTTCATAACATTTTATTATTTTAATTATGCTACTTTAAAGCTTTAAAGTATAACTTCATTAATTTATAAATTATAAAAAGATATTATTATTGTTAGATAAATAAGATTTATCTTTAATAACGTTAAATAAAGTAATAAAATATACTATAATATTAATGATTTTAATGGATAATAATTGTTATATTTTCTAAGTAGCTTTTTTTTTAAAAAGGTTGTAGGGTTTCTTTATTAACTATTTAAGTCACGTGCTATAAAGGCCACGTAACTAATATTTTAATATTAGTAACTTTTCTTTTCTCGTTAAACACGAACTTATAATTTATACGAGTTTTATTATAAAGGTTACGCATTTTATAAGGGTAATTTTAAAATACGATATAATCTTACCCTTCTTAATTTTTCCCTAACTTTTATTTTATTTTATGTTATATCTTTTTTAGTAAAGTTTTGTTACGATAACTTTTATCCTTTTTGTAAGATCGTTTTACTAAAAGTCTTTTTTTTATATCTTTTTTACGTTATACCTTTTTAATAAATTAATCCCTTAAAACACATTTAACGCGTAATTTTATGCTAGCGTTATTGTTATAACCTTATGAATTAACGTCTTAATACTCTTAATTTAATATGTTATAATATTAATAATAAGTATCAAAAAATAATGTTAATTATTTATAGTTAATTGTTATAACGGCGTTAGTTAAATGTAAACGTTATATTAATAATTAAAAGGCTTATTTTAAGATGTTAATACGTTATCAATATGTGATAAAAGCAGCGGTTAAAGCTTAACTTAATAATTTAAATACGCGTTTAAATATCGTTAAGAATACTTAAAAAAAGCTTTATAAATATCTTTAGTAAATAAAGAACGATAATTTATTGCCGGAAGCTTATGCCATTTAACAATGTTATAAAAACGAAAAAAAACGTGGTAAACGACTTGTCGATATAATAAAAAGCGTTTATATTAAACTTTAAAATACCATTATTAAGATTCGCTTCTTTCGCAAGGTTGCCGAAATGTTTTTCATTAAGTTTTTTAAGGTATATACGTAACGTATTTTAATATTAATGTATATTATTAATAGTAAACGCATCAATAAATGTTAATACTTATGTATAATCATTTAATAGCTTTTTTATTTTCTTATTATATTTTATTCATATAATTAATAATCTCTTTTAAAAAGTAATTAATTCCCGTCCTTAATTACATAACATATTAATAATTAAGCCTTTTAGCTTATTATTATTTTTAAATTAATATCGATGTCGATATTAACGAAGGGATAAAGTAATATAATAAACGTATTTTTAATCTTAAGGTTTTATTACTTTCCATTTCCTTATTATTATGTTAATTCCTTTTAATTTAACTTTAAAGCCTTAAAGTAAAAGAGTTAATGTTAAAGAATATAGTTAATGTTTTATTTAAGGTTGATTTAATTATCGCATTAATTAGATTATTTTTTCTATATATTTATTTAATATTAACTATTTCGCAACGTTCATAAGATTGTTTAAGTGACATTATATTAATTATTAATCTTTTCTCTTTTATCATATTAAGCTTAATTAAACATTTATATAATAAAAATAAATTTATACATATAATAATTAATAAAGGTAAAATGTTTAATAATTTAAGAATAAGATTAATTATAAAAAATATAAAGACGCTTATATCCACGCTATATATCATAACGTAAATCTTACTTATTAATATACTCTTTATGACTTTTTTTAATTTAATAAAACTTTAATAAAGGATATTTCTAGTAATAATAAAGGAGTTATTTTAAGTAGTTTCGTTCGTAATAAAGATCTTAAATTTAATCTAAAAATTAAGGTTTTTATTATTAATAAATAATTTATTAATAAAGATAAAAACTTTAATAATAGTTAAATCAATTAAGATATATCTTAAACCTCGTTTAAGATTCTTTTTTTATTATTATAATCGTCGGTTTAACTTAATTATCTCGTTTTTACTTAACTTACGGTGTTAAACTATTTCCGACATATTATAAGTCACTTTTAACTAACAAATTAAAGCGATATACGCTTTATAAGCGTGTTATTAAATATATTATTAAGTTACGTTATTAACATTAAGGTTTATTAACTTAATCTTTACGCTTTAACCCTTTTATCGTAAATATAAATTGCCGTCCGGTTTTAAAAATAAAATATAACCGTTAAATATCAACGGTTCGTTAATTATAAAATACGTTTTAAGCTTTATTATAAGTTATACTTTACTTAATTCATCCTTTTCCACTTAAGTAAATGCTTTATCGGATAAACTAAAAATATCGTTTATTTATATTTTAATAAACTTAAAACGTTTTACTAATTTAAATATTAATAAGTATAAGTCGTAAGTCGAGATAATCATATAAAGTTTCTCTCGATGATGCTTAAAGTAAGTAGCTTATTAATACGTGCTAACCTCCGTAATTTCATATAATAGTTTAAGAATTATTATAATTATATCCTTTAAATATTTATAAGTTATCTACGTTAATAGCTTAATTAAAATCGTTTACTTTAAAGATATATTAAATTATATATATGCTTAAATTATATCTTTTAACCATATAAACATCTTATACTTTTATATTAAAAAAGACGTAAGCGCGATAAGGATTCGTTAGCTTACATGTTAAATCGTTAATAACTATATTAAAACCATCTTCTTTTTTTTATTATAATAATCTTAAATAATGAGTTTAAACTTTTCGTAAAGATTATTAGTTTTTTTACCTTTAATCTCTTATATTATCTTTAAATTAAATAAGTAAATACCATTATGCTTCGTAAAATTATATTTTTTAAATAAAAATACTCCTCTTTTAATTAAGGCTTTAATCTTATTAACATCGGAAGCTTTAAACGGTTATTTTAAAGTGGTAATTTTACCTTCCTTTTAAAGTTAAATAATAAACTATTCATCCACTTTTTCTTTAAGTGTTATATATGTAGCGTTAACCGGTTTCTTTAGTTTATTTTTACTTTTAAGAGGTTATTTTTATCCTCGTTTCTTTTTAAATACCGATAACTTAACTGTTAATGGTTCGACGTTAAGCACGTATTTATCCGGTTTTTTAACATTTGGTTTTTTATTAAATTTAAAATTTAAATCGTTATTATTCGGGATATGCGTCGTTTTATCACGGAGATATAACTTCATAATAGTAATGTAAAAGTTAACAAGCTTATTATTAACTTTAACGATATATGTCTCACTATTATATGTTAATAGCTTATAAAGTCTCGTCCATCCCTTATTTTCTTAATACATTTATACCTTTAATTATAAAAGGAGGTTTAAAGTGTCGAAGATATTTAAATTATTTTTTATATTAAAGGCGTCATTAATTTATTGCTTTACCTTTAATTTATACACTTTTACCATTACCTTTTTAATCGTTATAACATAAACTTTTATCGATAATATAAACGGAAAATTATCAACCAATCGCGGATATGTATTAAAAACAAGTAATATAAAGATTAATTTATTAAGTCTTACGATGTCGTTAACGGCTTTAACGGCCATTTGAAAAATATACGATAAATTAGTTTAAATTCCTTAAAGATCGCTAGTAATAACTTTATACGCACGTTTTAACAAGCCGTGGTATCGTTTTAATTATTTAATTAAATTATATGTTTTAACAAGCACTTTTTCGATAGAAATAAATATTACCTTTACATTTTTAATAAACTTACTAGTAATAAAATTCTTACCAACGTTGTAAATTACTTTATTAAACGGTTTAAGGTAACTATTAATCCATATCATACATAAAATATCTTATGTATGTTTAACAGTCATATCCTTAAAAAACTTTATAACTTAAAATATTATTACTTTATTAATCGCATAAAAAATTAACTTACTATTAATATATATTATATTAACATATACCATATAATTAAAATTAATATCATCTTTTACGGTAAATTTAAATCTTTTTAATACACTGCCATATAATTAATATTAATAATAATATTTATTAATCTTATTAATAATGCTTTAATTTAACTTATCGTAACTTACTTTCGTAAAGATATGGTAAAATCGGTTTACTATAAGGTAGTTAAAGCGTTAATAAATTTATTAAAGTTCCGCCTCGATAAGATAATAATAAGCAATAATACATTCGCAATCGTTAAATAAAAACCATAAATATCCCCATTTACAAATAATAAAATAATCCTTATTTTAATAAATTAACACATTCTTTATATTATTTAAGAAAATATTAAGCCGATTTATATCTTTTAAATAAAATAAGAATAAAATATTTAATGGCATAATTTAAAACGGGATAACACTAAATAAAGTTAAAACTTTTACCGTATTTAAACTTTATTATTTTAAATTATCACCGAAATAAACTTTATAATATCCGGCGATAATTATATTTAAAACAACATACGGGTGTATTTTTTATAAAGCTTTTAACTAAAGCTTACCATTTAAAGATACTCCCGTAGCTTTAATATTAAGCAAGATGCCTTAAAACATATAAGCATAATAATCTTCCAGGTAAAATAAAATGGGTGACTTATAAAAAACATCATTAATTGTTTCGAAAAACATAAAGATTAATACATATCTTAAATAATCATTAAACACATTAATATTAAATACGTGAAACACTACTTAATTTACCAAAATTATCGTAAGATAATAACTATTTACTTTATTATAATTAATTAAATATTAAGCAAGGATATTAAATACATTACATAACTCCTTCCTATTACTTTAACGTAAAAGTTATACGTTAAAATCGTTACTTTCATCGTCATTCATATTATTAAAACCGATTTTAATTCCTTTAAAATTAAATAAAAACGTTTTAAAAAACTCGTTTAAATTATCCTTAATGCTTTTATCTTAAAAATATCGTTAATAAACCGCTCGTTTAACTTTACGTTTTACCATTAAATGCTTTATCGACTAACATCTTAGCTTTCCATATATAAAACATTTTTTTAGCTTTCGTTAATTATCTTAACGACATCTTCCTCTTTTACAAGAATAAAATTATCTTTAATTCTTACCATTATAATGATACTTACGATCCATTTAATTCTAATTATATATTTCATTAGATTAATAATATTAAATTTATATTAAATCATAACGATATATAATTCCAGCCGTATTATAAAAATTTAAACACACACTTTTAAAAATATCCACTAAGCAAAAGATGACTACGATAAATACAAGGTATCCTTAAATAATATTAATCATTCTTTCTTTAAGATTAACATTTTTAAAATAATTAAGTAAAAAACCTTTATAAATACATTAAACTTATTTAATTAATAAATTAAAACATTTAAATAAGTTCTTATTTAAGTTTTCTCGCATAATCGAATAAATGATAATAATCCTCCACTTATTTATATACATTTATTAATTTTCAATAATATAAAAAAAATTCTTTATACGAATAACCATTTCCTTAAAGCTTATTCCCTTTTCGGTAAAATAGTTAAAATAAAAACGTTAAGCACGTTTAAACAATATTATTAAAAATGTATTAACATATTATAATAATCCAACTCTAACTTTACGATAAAGATCTTTAAAAATCTTAATCTTTTTATAAAAAATATCATACTTTTTACCATTAAATTTGTTTTAGTTATTATTATACATCTTAATAAAGTTAATAAAAGCTCGTAGTAAGTACGTATATAATAATTCCGATAATATATATAAACGTTTTTAACGATTTAATTAAAGTTAATATTTTTATTCCATAAAAAAAAGTAATGCTTTAAATTTTAAGTATAAAGTCGGTCTTTAAATCGATCTTTACTTAAAGCCGCTTTAATAATATAATGAAATAACTTTATTACTTTAATTAAAACTATAACTAATTATCGAAATAAACATTAACAATAGTTATATAATAATAATTTAAAGAACTTATATACTTTAAGTTAAACCTTACTACGTAAAAACTTACGTTAAAGCAGTAAGCATTTACGATCGTATTAACTTAAATATACATAACGCGTTAAATTTAACTTAATTTAATACTTTAAAATATAAGTTAAATTCACTAATAAAACCTTTTAAATTTTATTTATTAAGCGTTATAATATCAGCCGTTAAATACTTTTAAAATCTCTTATTATAAATCTCTTCGTATAATTTAACCGCTAGTAAACGAATACCCTTCGCAACTTACACTTTATAAAAACGTAAATAATCTGCGGCGTTACCTTAAAAGTTTACATTAAAGGCTTAGAAATTATCCACACTCCATTTTTTAAAGTTTTCTTTAAAAGTCTCTTAAAGACTTTCGTCGTAAAGACGGTCATTATACATTTAAAAACTCTCGATAAACATGATGTTAAGTTACGGTATAATTACCTTTTCGAGTTAATTACCGTTTAACTTAATGCCATTAAACTTTTTAATAATATACTTAACCTATTTATTAATCGCTATAATAACGGCTCGGAATAAAATAAAATAAAATAAAATAAGTAATAAGATAATACAACTAAAAAATTATACAAAGTATAAAAAAAAAACATAATTTTATATAAAGTATAAAAAGGTATTTATAAAACGTAAAATAAAAGATTAATATTTACGGGATTAAATATTTACGAAGGCGTTTATAAAAGTTAAAAACGTTTACGAGGATTAAAGATATTTACGAAAATTATAAAAAAGATTCGGTTTAAGTTTATAAGCTTTAATATTATAAATAAGCAAACACTTTCCACGTAAACTTAAACACTTTCCATAAATATTCAAGGTACATATAAATATTAAAATTACACTTTTTAAAACAACAAAAAACATAAACTATAAATAAAAATCGCAAAGTGTTAATCGCGATAATTATAAGTCTTTAAATATACGTAATTGCTAAGTTTAAAATTCATAGTTACTAAGTTTAAAACACGTAATTATTAAGTTTCATTATTAAGTTCGAAAAGAAAAGATAAACAACAAGGTAAACAACGATTATAACGGTCGTTAAATAAAAGCGAAAATAATAATAATAATATTAAAAATCTTATAAGCGATTTAATCGCTTTAAAACTTTTAAATTACGTAATAAACGCGAAAACCTTTAAATAACTTAATCAACTTTAAAATTCTCAAATAACGTAAATAACTTTAAAAGGTTTATTCGCTTTAACACGTTTTAAATCTTTTTTTATATTTTACCTTTTTTTATTTAAGCGTTACGATAAAGGCTATAACATTCTCTTAAATAAATTCTTTATTGCTTTATGATTAACCTTAATAACTAACCATTAATTAATGTTAAATAAACAAGGTTTATCTTTAATAACGTTAAATAAAGTAATAAAGCATATTATAATATTAATGATTTTAATAAATAATAATTATTATATTTTTTAAATAGCCTTTCTTTTAAAAAAGTCGTAAGGTTTCTTTATTAACTGTTTAAGTTACGTGCTATAAAGGCCACATGACTAATATTCCAACAATTATACCTTATAATTAAACTATAATTTAAAACATGCCGTATATTTTAAGTTTAATCGCCGTTTAAATAATCAATATTACTTTTTATATTACTTCTTTTATAACTTATCCCGTGTTAAAATTTTATATATAATCATATAATAATAATCATACACTCGATATGTATATTTAAAATTAATTTATTAATATTTTTCTTTTTAAATGATAATCTTATTATTAAATTAAAAATCTATAAAATCTTTTACGCATTTTTTTTATAAAGTTAAACATACTTTTATTTTAATATAATAATAATATAATAAAAGTCATTAAAAAATCATATATAACATGGTATTTATTAAGTATTTATAAAACTATCTTTATAAACGTCATTTAATTTATTTAAAACTTTTTAATATAAATCGCTATTTATTAAAAATCTCTTATTAATTTTATTAATATTTATGTTATTTAAAAGTTATATAAAACTAAGGCTATCTTTAATTTATTTTATATATCATTAAACTTTTTAAATATTTTATCGTTAACTTATATAAGCTTTAAGTTTAATAAAAAAACAACTTAATTCTTTCGTTTATAATATAAAAAGTTATTTCTTTTAATAAAAAATACGATTTTTAACCATATTTATTTAATATATATTTCTTACGTAAATATTACATTAAAATCTACTTTAACTTTATATAAATTAATCTTATCATTTAAAAATCGTTTTCCCTTAATTTAATTTTATAATATCTTCGTTTAAATCAATTAATTAATAAATTAATTAATATTAACAATCGTTTAAAAATTTAATAATAATAACTTTATCGATAATAAATATTCGATTAATTATTACATCGTTATTTATAAAGCTATAAGTTTTATATTTATAATATTTATTAATTTATTAATCGCATCTTTAAACTCCTTCCTTATATTTATCATGTTTTTAAACATAATATTAAATTAATTTCTTATATTATTAATTATAACGTTTATTTTTTTATATATTACTTTAATAATAATACTTTATAATCTTTTAAAATTAATCTTAAATATTATTATTTACTTAACTATTTAACTTACATCGGATAAAAACATTATTAATTAATATCTTAAAGATATTAATTTACTTTAATTAACATTTTATTAATATAAATAATTATTTATAATTATTAATTAAATAATATTATAAAAAAACTTAAAACGTTTATAATAATTATTATTATAAAAGTTTAATAAGTTTATTTATAATTATTACTTAATGCTTACGTTAATTAAAAAGGAAGGATTCCTTTTAATATAACTACCTGGATTATATATAAATAAATTCTATCGTAAGTCCCTTATGATCCATCGTATGGTCTCTTTAAGCAACGCCAAGGTCATCACATGACTATTCTCAGACCCACACCACCATCAGCCGATGGGAAGAGGGACATCTAACACAACGTAACAGCAATCGGCGATTCATCACTTCATCGAGAGAAGAAATCCAGACCTAGTATATTGTCGCGCGTTTACTGATTCAAGTTGAAGGTCGCGTGCAAAGGTAAAACAGGAAAATAAGGGGCACGGCTATGTATCGGCGTCGCGCCTAAAGCGCCTGTCGTTCAGCTTTATAAATTTCTGATCTCGGATCAATGTACATCTGGATTCCCAGGCCGGTTCCAGAATCGTCCGGCGTCCCTGAAAATCTGAGGATATGATGGTGATCGCAACCGGGTACGAATGAAGACTATTAGATCGATACAACGTAGTGACATCTGGCCTCGGTCTCTTGTTGGACATCTTTAAGTGGCCAGCCACTCCTTCTACAATTATACCCGAAGTGTTGTTTAGGCTTCGTCACTCTCTACACGTTTGGAGCACGGGTGTCGGTTATTATAAGCGAATTCTCGGAAGGTGGACGAAGAGGATTCATTGGAGTTTGGGGTTGGAGAACAGACATGCAGGCGTCCCATTTGAGGCCAGAACCAGGCCTTGTCGTGGCCTGCAGACGTACATGTACCTATTACAGCCCTTGTATTTTTAAGGCAAGGGACAAGCTCCAGCAACTTGACGTCACCCGGTCGGACGCGTAAAATAGCTATCTTTAAGCAATCAGCAGATATGATATGCTCTTTCTGCTTCGGGTGGTTTATTTCATTTAATAACTGCTATTAGATAAACTTAATTCAATTAGAACTCTTTACAAAGCCTTATGTTCGTTCTTTACTATATTATTTCGTGCTAACAACGATAGATTTTGTGAAATTTCGCGCTCAAAGTTAGCACGTGCTTATCGATAAAGTACCTCTTAATGCATCTAGGCCCACTAGAGTACATGTAGGGGCCTTACCCCGCAATACGCCAACTCTCGGGACAAGGGATGAAGATATCACGGCATTAAATCACAAAGGCAGAGTCGAAACTCTAGAATCTATCCGTGAATGGAACTGGTGGTCTTTATTCGAGATTGTTGTTTGTGTCGTCTCAGGATATCAGAGGTCCAGCGGTCCAAGATTAAATACTACTCGAGTACCCGAGGTTCGTACACGGACATCCGCAATCTGCTATCAATCGCAGCTTAAAAATTTCCGGTTGAGCGGGAAGACAGCGTAGATCTCCAATGCAATGCCGAGACCCATCCAGCCATGTGCATGTGCGTACGTTCATGTACCAGGTACTGCCGCTTACCTGGGCGTGCCACTTTTAGTGCTATATTACTATCCACCAAGTTAGCGATAAGTAGGTAGGTAAATTCCATCATATAGGAGGCTACAGGAGACGGAAATGGTTTAGAGAACAAGCAATGCCTACCCGGAGTGAAAGAGTTGATAACAGGTCCAATGTTGCAACGTTGAGTGAATATAAATGACAGGCAAGGGAGTTGTCTTTATTAGAATCATAAGACCACGTCGAAAACGCGTGTAGCTCTACTTGCCATTACACGACAATCCTCTTGTTCCCAATCCGACGTCGAGATGATGAATGTTATGCGTAACCCCGCATTCGATCTTCTCGGTAGTCTGGTCCAACTAGCAACCATTAGCAATACGTGGTAGAGAGGGAATTCAATGCCAATCACCAATGACCTCTCGGTTAACAGAGGGGAAGAGGGAATAATTGATGTTGACAGGCCATGCGGTTGCCGCCTTGTGTTCTTGCTCTTGTTACCGCTCTCGTTCTCTTTACATAAGTGAACCCTCTAGTCCAGCTACACTTTCCCTCCCTTTCTTACTATGCCTCACCTAGATTGATCTTCATAATCTTATAGAGTTCGCGCTTGCGTCCGGTACGGCATCCAACCTATCACCTCTTGACATTTTTCAACGACAACCGAGGACCCAATTCCTCCCGAGACTGGGCAGCTAGCACCGCCTTGGTTAATTTGTTTAGTTTTCCTCTTTGAATTTTAAAGGGAGCAAGCTTCCTTTGCCTAAGCGATCAAGTGCTACTCCATCATATCGCTGCTTTGTCTTCGCGCCTCCTTACGTCCCTCGGATCCCTGTCCCAAGCCAGCCGCCCGTGTTGACCGCAGTGCCTAATTGATTCTGCAAACTTCGTCGTTATTATCTATTGATTATTTCCCTCATCAAACCCGATAAGTTTGCTTCGATTTCGCGACGGAATATCCCTTCCGCTGACATCATATTGCTTTTCCCTGACGGGACTCCCTACGTCGAGCTCCCGCCTGTTGAGCTCAACCGGATAAGATCCGCCATCCTGCCGGTCTCGGTGAGCCTACACCGACCCAGGGCTGAAGGCTGCCATCCAGCTTTCTAGTTGGGGAGAATATAAGCCCATGTCCGGTTGATCTATTAATTCCACTGAGACATTGTTGTACAGGTTGGGTCACCCCATTTCGTTGTCTAATATTATCATTGATGGCCTCCACCCTCAACCGTTTAGCTACTACTTTCCGCTATTATCAACATACTACCCTATTGGGTGGATCCTGGCAAGCATGGAACGGGTATCCGAGATCCAATTCAAACGTCTTCGCCCGTGCTCTACACTATATGTACATAGCATCTCAACTGTACCTCGTCTATCCAACCCCCCGCCCCACTTCCTATCTTTCCCGACGAGGTCCACATCTGCATATATCACAGATAATGAAAGCCTCGACCACGTTACCGTTTAAACCCGCGAAATGAAGCCGAAATATATGTCGGTTGTCTATCCACCTCGGTCATGGCCATGCTGTTCAGCGGATGTTGAGCGCACTAGCCAATGGCGTTTTACCGGACCTTCTCTGGAGTTCCCTACCTAGTCCGGCCTTTCATTATAAGCTTACCAGTCGCCTCACTATATTAAACCCGAGCCAGAGTCGCACTTGCGGACATGTTGCTAACTTTGTATCTTTGACACCAGCTCTCCACTCCCTTTGTGGCCCCAACCCTAGAGTCCAAACGGGTCCTTGTCTTGCGTCAGTGTGCGATTTCTTCGACTCCTTGCTGTCTTGCCTCCTGATTGGAATTATGAGCTCCAACACTCTGAAGCAAGCCGCAGAAGCAGCACGAACTAAATCGTCGAACATGGGCAAGCAGGGCTCGGAGACCGTTGCCGCCGTGGGGAATGACTTCCTACACACTCCTGTTATGCGGGCAGCCCTTCCCTTCATCAATGGCGGTATCTCTGGAATGGTTGCAACGACTGTCATCCAGCCTGTGGACATGATCAAAGTCAGACTACAACTTGCGGGAGAGGGTGTTGCTACCGGACCCAAGCCTACTCCTTTATCGGTCACAAGAGACATTCTTGCGCAAGGCAAGGTCCTTGACTTATACACAGGTCTCTCAGCAGGTCTTCTCCGCCAAGCTGTATACACCACGGCACGACTGGGCTTCTTCGACACTTTTATGAAGGCCTTACAAACGCGTGCTAAGGAGAAGGGCACTCAGGTCAGCTTCGTTGAGCGGGCGAGTGCTGGTCTTGCGGCCGGTGGAATAGCAGCCTTCATCGGAAACCCAGCCGATCTCGCTCTCATCCGAATGCAATCAGACGGTTTAAAACCTATCGCCGAGCGGAAGAACTACAAATCCGTCATCGATGCGCTCACGTCAATTGTCAAGAATGAAGGTATCACGGCACTGTGGGCGGGTGCGACGCCGACGGTCGTACGAGCCATGTCGCTGAATCTAGGTCAACTGGCCTTCTTCTCGGAAGCCAAGGCGCAACTCAAGGCGCATACACAATGGTCACCTCAGTCGCAAACCTTAACAGCCAGCGCCATCGCTGGGTTCTTCGCCTCCTTCCTCAGTTTACCTTTCGACTTTGTGAAGACGAGGTTGCAGAAGCAGCAGCGTGGTCCCGATGGCAAGCTCCCGTACAAGAGCATGACGGACTGCTTCGTCAAGGTAGCGAGGCAAGAAGGCCTAACACGCTTCTATCGTGGATTCGGCACGTATTACGTGCGTATTGCCCCCCACGCGTAAGTTGAAACCCCCCACTCCGAATATCGGACCCACCGTGGTATAATGCGCGCTAACGTCATATTATAGCATGGTAACCCTGATTGTTGTGGATTACCTTGGTTGGCTGACGAGATGATTTAACGACCCCGAGGTGGACCTGATTATATGTTACCCTTTATTGAATCTATGTGTTTATGAAAGTGTCAAGAGGAACTGTCCGGGGCGTTAAGCGGTTATCATGGAATACCATCATCACATGTTATTTACGGGGATTGATAAAGTATACCATTCGTATATAGTTATAGCTTCCATACATTTTTTACTGCACAGAATGCAAAAATAAGACTATCTGTACAAGATAGTTACGTTACTTTCTCCTGTGCTTTGCGCCGACATGCCCCCCTTCCCACGGCCCGAATCTCCTCGGTCCTTCTTACGTGGTCTTCTTCGTGCAGATAATCCAGTTCAGGTACCCACAAGGCCAAAGAAACCGTTCTTTCCCACTATGTATCTCCCAGTCCTCGGTGTCAGCGCCACATGTTCGCAGTAGGGCCTCGACCTCGTCAGCGGTCCGCGTACGCAGACACGAGATAAGGCCGTCGAAGACGAGTACGAAAGGTACAATGGGAACAACGTAGATCCAGAAGAGGCGCAGGGGTGACCACCAGTATAGTAGCGGTGCGATCAGAAAAATGAAAAAGCCGAACGCGAAGCAGGTGAGTAGACCGGTTGGCGTTCGGTCCTGAAGCTCGAAAATGCTCCAGTATGTTAGTCATGGTTCTCTCCAAATTTTTCCTATATAGAACACTTACCCGAATCCTTCGCTCGTCTCGACCGTATTCTTTAAGATGGAGCGGGCTAAGTCGTCGTCGAAGTGGTGGAAGGCTAGGTTGAAGAGCCGGAATATGCCCTTGCCGTTTTCCCCTTTTCGGCCATACCGGCGCAGCAAGTCTGCGGGCGCATGGGCGGCGTCGACGGGGTGCGAGACGTAGGTTAGCCGGTCGCTCTTCTTCGCCGCGGCTTCCCAGGACTCGACGTGCGGGTGTAAATCTGTCAACACGAAGTCGACGGCCGTGCCCTCCTCGCGGACAGCAGCCGACTTGGCTTCCGGGTTCGCGACGGCGGCGTCGCTGGGCGTGCTCTCGGACGCCGCTTTGCTGTCGCCGTTGACGACGCCGGCGGGGGCTGCGGCGGGGGCCGTGTGCGTGGTCGCGCGCTTGAGTTGCTTGTTCAAGGCCTGCTCGATGAAGGGCGTGGGCCCGCCGGCCCCCGCGCAGAAGTCGATGTACGTGTGTCGCGACACGCGATCGCCGAGCACGCGATGCAGCGTTTCGGCTACAATGGTCGCGGGGCTACTACGTTGCAGGATGGGTATGTGGACGGTCCAGGCGTGCGTGAGGCCGGTCTGGACGTAGGCGCGGAGGAAGGACGGAAACCTGCATGGTGAGGCGTGGGTGGTTAGTCGAGCTTGGACCTATGGGAAAGAGGCACAGCCGTGCGTGTTACTGCTTAGGGAGGATGGACTGCGGTAGGGCAAGACAGCCAAGAAGCCAAGGAAGACTTGGACCTGCAATGGACAGATCTGTTGGATACGACCACGAATCTGTTGGCCCAACGTACCGGGTCGCGCGACAGCCTGCCAATTGGGGATGCTGGAAGTGCGGACTTCCGGAGTTATAGTGCTTACGAGTGCTGGATTTGGCTTATTACTTACCATGGCTGGTCGTCGATCTCCCAGAGGTGCATCCGCGGAATCAAAGGCTTTGTTGCCATTGCGGTTGATTGATTTATCGACGCGGGATACACGGTGACTGTTCGTCCGATGATGCAGTTGACTTAAAAAATGAGCTGAAGTAGACTATCGTCAAGAATTAGACGGAGACAAGATGACTTCAATGTCTGTGAACCAGCACAATTGACAATTGAAGGTAATATGGACTCATACGGAGTAAGAGGAGCGAGGATGAAGCGCGTTTCCAGTCCTGATCTCCTCCTGCTACCGTCATGATGACAGCTTCGTGGGTGACGTTTTTGTTGTGTTTCGAGTTGGAGCTCGGACGCCCTACGCCCTTCAGTATTTCCAGGGGTCAGCTCCTAAGCTGCAAGCTATCGGCACCAATCGGATTACCTAATAAGCAGGGATTAAAGCCCAATTGTACGTCATTGGCATACCCCAGGCTGAAACCGCAATGCGGAAAATGCCCCTGGCACATGCGACAACCAACTACAATAAGCCAATAAGGAGGGCCTTGTTTCTACTGACCTACGAGCTATCAACAGCTGATTTTAAAGCTCCAGCTGGTCTCATGATTTATACTCTTAAGAGATTGTAATGAGATTCTAATGTACTCCGATATCACCTCTTGGAAATGAAAGTGGGCATCTACTACTGAATTATTGCAATCTGACAAGTTCATGAATATTCTTCTCTCCTGTCCTCCGTCAGCCGCGGTTTCATAATGAACCGTTTCAGTCTACTCCTTGATAAATATCGGTGAACAGCATGGCGCTCTTGGAAGGCTCTGGGCTCGTGTGGCTTGGGCTTCTCGGGGCTCTTTTTTGCTATCAATTCGTTTTGCGAACCCCTACTATTCGACGGAATGGGGTTCCCTTGAGGTAGGTATACCGCAACTCTCCTATATGATTACGAGCCAACAATTTCTGGCACAATAGGAAACCGCCGAACACCTTACCTCTAGCAGGCAATGGAATTCTCTTTCTCCAACCGCGTCAAAGGCTGTTTTCATGGTTCGTCAAATGTGAGAGGCAGTTTGGCCCTGAGACGTTCCAGATCAGCGTCCCCACCCTGCCCCCTGGCGTGGTGATCAACGACCCTAAGAATCTGGAGTATGTTTTTAAAAACGAGGGCATCTTTTCCAAAGGCGACTTCTTCAAGCGGCTATCCTGGGACCTATTCGGGAATGGAATCATAAACGTTGACGGGGAATTATGGAAGGCCCAGAGGAAAGCCGGGCTTGCTTTTCTCAACGCCTCCAATTTGCGGGTCTTGACAGATGTTGCGCTACCGAAGTATCTCAGCAATGCCGTCGAGCACCTGCAAGCCCGAGCACGTGGAGGAAGTGTCGTGGATCTACAGAGTGTCTTCCATGAGATCACTAGCCAGCTTATGGGGAAGATGGCTTATGATATGGAGATGCATGCTGATGACGACTTCACCATTGCTTTTGATTATGCGTCAGGCGCAACTACTGAGCGCTTCCAGAATCCCCTATGGTTCATTACGGAGCCAATCATTGGCCTTCGATTTAGGAGGGCGCTCCATACAATACGCACCTTTGGCCATAAGATAGTGGATAGCGCCGTTAATGCAAACGACAAAGGTCGACATGAGCGGCCTAGCCCAGAATCGAATTCTGACAGATTGGATGAAGTCTCCGGTAGCCTCATTCAGTCGTTATTAGAAGTCTTTGGTGACAATCGGAAATTAGTTTCCGACGCCGCTCTGAACTACCTTTCCGCTGGTAGGGACACCGTCGCCCAAGCTCTAACGTGGTGCATGTACCTCCTCATGCAGCACAGATTTGTGGCTGGCAAAATTCGGAGCGAAGTACAAGCTTTATTAGAGAATATCGAGGAATCCTTTATAGACCCTAATGATGACGGTAACGGAAAAAGAATCAATTCGGCGGTTTTTACACCCTCATCGTTGCCTTACACTATGGCAACATTTTACGAGGCTTTGAGACTGTACCCGCCAATTCCTTTCGAGATCAAGCAATGCGAGAAAGCAACGACGTTACCTGATGGAACGTTTCTCCCGGAGAAGTCCATAGTCTTTTGGTGTACCTGGGCCATGAATCGGTCGAGAATTAGCTGGGGAGACGATGCCGACTCCTTCCGACCCGAGAGGTGGCTCACGGAGGACGGAAGACTGATTGTGAAGAGTGCTGCCGAATTCCCGGTGTTCAACGGCGGTCCGCGCTTGTGTCTGGGAAAACGAATGGCAGAACTATTAGCCGTACAAGTCATTGCCACGATGGTGCTACTGTTCGACTTCATGCCACATTATGAGGGTGAGAGAGTCAGTAAGAGTAGTCTTACATTGCCGATGCAAGGCGGGCTGCCATGTCTCGTTAAGCCTAGGGCACTTAACCCGAGGTGATTGGTATCATCGTAAGTAGTTCACAAGTCTAGGCTTAGTTGACATTCCAATTACCTAGGAAGTTAAAGAGACTGGTAGCTAGTTCAGGTTCCTAGTCTTACGGCCCCATCCCTATAGAAGAGTAGCCTAATAACGTAGGGTCGAGCCTGATACGAATATTAGCGAATGGGAATATTTTTGATCGTCTGGTGAAATAGGTTCCTTCGACATTTCGTCGAGCCTTACTGGCTTCTTCGCTTCTCCCAATGGGCAGCCTACTCGTACTACGTAACCTAGAACGTTCGGCCCTTTCATCTCCTTCCATAACAGCCCGATCTTTCGTACAATGACTTCAGATCCTCGTTCGCCGTATTGCCTGTAGCTCTGGCATCACTAGAGAGCGTGATTACTACCCTATCGGGCCCCTTAACAGCTTGGCCACAACATGAACCTCCCGTGCTGGTCGGGAATCCTTCTCCGCTAGCACCGCAGATAATTGGCAGCAAAGGGAAGGTTGAGGACTATCCGGACACGTAGACAGCAGTTCAATATCTGGGATACGCTAGCAGGACCAGGAAAATATTCATATGGTAGAGCACCGCTGGGTAGCTCAAGATTGTGATGACTCCGACAGCCGAAATCGAAGCTCCTTCGATTTAGTTGAACCATACCACCTGATTGGAGATGCATATCGCCTATATTACAAGAACTATGGAACATTCGACAGGAGAAGAGTCCACGAGAGGATCAGAATAGGAGGCGACTCGGTCACCGCGTGGCTATGTTAGGAAGGTAGTACGAGATAGAGGAGGAAGCTAGACATGAAAAGTTCTATTCGATATGAACTTATGATATTCGGCTATAAAGAGCCCTGCTGCTGGCTCAACAAGCAATCGCTGGCCCTGTTGCTGAACCCGAGCCTGAGCCCGTGTGCTGCTAGATCTCTGATAAGCAGGTAAGACTACCTGTTACTAACTGGTAGGCATATAAAGTCGCATGGAAACCCATGAACGCCTTTGAAGCCCTTGGCAATCTTGTTCTAACCACGATGCAACAGTGTGTACCTTGCTAGGCGAAACGCAACAAAGAGGGGATCGGCTAGATGGTTGGCTTGGAAATGATGATAAATGAGAAAATGGAAGATGATCAAGAGGAGAACGCCGTACATAACACCTCTGGTCTAACCCTATTGTAATCATAAGGAATGTCGAGTACTGTATAAAGTAAAATTGAAAGCTCTCCAGTATCGGGGCAGAAATCGTGATTCATCAAGTTCATCTCTACTTACACTACGTATCTCCTTGTTATTAGTATTAGATGTCCATCCCATATTATAATCATCATCATCATTTTATTTGCCTAATTTCGGGCTCTTTATGACTGGCGCTTAGAGAGCTGGTCAGCCTTTTTCGTGCTTGAGTTGCAAAATGACCGACTGAGCGAGGTAAATGGTTATGACAATTCGAATTGTCAAATTTGTAAAAATGCAGCTCATTCCCTGCGGGTTGTCTACTTCAGATGGAACGCCGGTGTGCAGTGTCTGGTAGCCCCTGACAACTCTGAGTCAACTCTTGGATGATGAGCAGGTTCTAGTGACTTACAAATAGTGAATACGATTCATTCAGATTCTTTGACAGGGAGTGACTACCACCCACCGCCAAACATGATACAGATCCATCGTTCATATCATGGATGGATAATAAAAAATTACCCCATGATATCCACTAAAGCCAAGGTGAATCTGTTGATTTTGAGGTCAAGACGTCAATCAAGCAAACCAACGACACGTGTCAAGCCTTTTTGCTAGGGCAGTAACAATTCAAGTAACGTCTTGTAATTGCTTTCTGTTGTGCCTACCTCAGTAAACAACTTTTCTGAGAGGTCCCTGCCCTTATATACGAGGTACCCTACCCACCTGGGTATGCAGCTTCTCGTCCAGAACATTCGTCATTTCCATCGCCATTACTACTTGAGGAAGTATCCCCTTTCAAAATACGCCAGGATACGACGCATCGTGCGCGCCGCTAATACCTTGTTGTCTTCATCTCAACGGAAGAGTCGACGCACCTTACGACAAATCCAACCTCGCCAGTATTATTTACATTCTGTCATTACCAATCTCCTAACATCTGCTCCTGTTGTACGGAGGCGATAAACACAGAATGGACGTCAACTATACTGGCATCTCGGCCGTCTCCAAGTATGACGAAATCATCGAATCCCCAGACGACAGCAGCGGCCCCTTAACCTTTGGCATCGAGCTGGAATTTGTAGTTCCCCTTCTGAGGAAAGGAGAAAACGACCCCAACCCAAGCGATAAGCGCCCTCCGCTTAGATTCATCGATTATGACGAGACCGACATCCAAATCCTTAACATTATCGAAGGAGCCTGCGATGTTCCTTTCAGCCTAGCAAAAAATGATATCTTCCGCAAACCCCATAACAGTGTCATCCTCTACGACAAATGGCGTCTTACTAATGATAACTCCGTCAGGTTTCGCAAGAAAGGTCCTCGGGGGTATATTTGGACTGGGCGAGAGGTCACATCGGAAGTTATGAGAGCTGACAACCCTACCTTCTACGTCAAGAGAATAACGGACGTCTGCCATGCTATTCGACAAGCCCGCGTCCACCTTAACCAGTCAACTTCAGTTCACGTCCATGTTGGACGCGGCGATCAATCATTCAGCCTCCTCACCATGAAGAAATTCAGTACCCTAATTTTCCTCGTGGATGAATTGTTGATGCAGTTGCACCACCCTAGCCGTCGACAGAGTACCCACTGCCGTTTGCTTTCTGAGTATTCTGCCCTAGTTACATTGGGACATCGCGAGTTGCTAGAAGGCAGTAGCCAATTGGACAAGGCCCAGTTGCAACAAATGGACCAGTTTGTCCCTATTACTTCTCCGACGGTGATAGTTCTGCGGGTCAGTATCTAGACTCTCTCCTTTCCCCTACGCTGATTAACATACTAAGTGAATCAACCTTCTGACTGTTGAGTTTGAAATAGATACGTATTCTCTAGGCGAGCAAGAATTTGCAAGAACTAGTATCACTGATGTGCAATCCACAGGAACCCAAGTAAGTACTACTTATAACATTATATTTTGACTCAGCCCGACAGGACTGTAACACTGACTCTGAACGTATCATAGGCTCTACAGAGGCTCAGTTGGATTCTCACGCTTTCTGCCAGCAGGTGAGACTGGAGGAAACACTCACACCTTCGAATTCCGACAGATGGCTGGCTGTTTGGATCCCGCTCCGATAATTCATTGGGTGAGAGTTTGTCTGGCGCTGGTTGATTTCGCTAGGTTCTCCGATGCCCAAAGGTTCAAGGATTTGTTGGCTAAGATATTGAACGGAAGATCTAGCTTCACTGCGTTTGATTTGCTCTTGGAACTCAACCTTGTTGATGAGGAAAGATACTTCAGGTCTAGTGTGGAAAGATACAATGAGAGCCAGGAGTTGTATGCACAAGAGAACTCGGGGTGCCTGTTTGTTCCTCCGAGTGAATAAGACCGCATGAAGTGTCTCCAGGAGCTGGGTAGAGCTAATTCATAGTTCGTATTTCACTTCGAGGCGGAGAAACCCTGATTTTAGTGTACCGCATAGTCTGTTTCGGAGATAGCTGGACTATAGCGTACATATGAATTCGTGCCGCTATCTCCTTGAGACCTTAGACTCGCTCCTCAATCATTCTCAAAACCATCAATCTACTATTTGTAGATCTCATCGATAGAAGCTTTTTACTAGCCCTTGGCGCCCCCTCGTCGGCTGTCATTAAGCGAATACTTTCTCGCTATCCTCAAACAGCGCCAAATCATACACTTGGGAACAGCTCTTGACGGAAAGTCATCGAACACCTAGCCCCCTTCAAAACAGAAACAATGGCCAAAAGGAAGAGTAAAGGTCATACTTTTCCTCGGCTTCTCAAGTGCGTAGGATCGCATACGGAAAATGCCTTGGTCGAAATTGAGAAGCGGCTCAATTTCCTGCGGAGAAATCTGCGAAGCGATCGCAAACAATTTGAGAGATTGTTCTATATGCAAGAGCCCTTGCTAGAAGCTCGGGAACGCGTTACTGGCTTGCTCGAAAGCATACAGAACCCGCCATCCCCTCCCAAACCCGTACACGGGAAGGGCGACGCCCACTCCACATCATCTAGTTCCGATATACTAGTAACACCAGAGGAAGAGGCGGCGGAGGGAAATCCTCTGGATAAAAAACTCATCAACCCGATTTGCCACCATCCTGTTCTCAGGGAACGCAGTCGAAGGCCGTCTTGCTCTGCCCTTGAATTTTGGGATTATGAGGCCCGTTATGTATAGGATGTTCCACGCGCCTGGACGCGTCAGTTTAGGGTTGGAGGTTCAGAACTCACATCGAATTGTTGGCTGGGAAACGACGCGTTGACACATTTTACCACCAAGCATGCATCCCTGTTTGAGTTTATTTGGTAAAAAGCTTGCATCTAGGCTGTGTTTCCCTTATTGATAGTTGGACAGCGATTGGCTTTGGATTGGAAGTCAAACTTTTAGACTTGCCTTTGATTATGAAAGTTTGGGGCCACATAGTCTAAAGCAGGAGTTTGACTACGTTCTGAGTTCATCCCTTTCATTGTACCCTATGGACTTTCCATTTCATAACGTCAACTTCAGGGGAAAGATACTCACAAGTGGTATTGAGTCAATTGAAACAGTGTTTTCATAACAAAAAGTCCTTATTGCTACATAAGATCAATGTGACACACGAGTATTACTACAGAAGCTTCGGTAGGAAAATTGTTCTTGCCCCGTAAATAAATATCCTGGTCTATCATCTTATTTCAGTAGCTAACAGTCTCCCAGGTAGTTACGTTCTCCTTCCTTCTGTTTCCGTCCCCCCCTTTTTACTCCCTTTTTACCCCTATTCCCTTTCACCATCGAAGCTTCCCCACAACAACAAACCTTTTACCTTTCGACTTATTTATTGAATGTATATGATGACATAAATCTTAAGGACGGACAACCTACATGTAGTCAACTACATTTCCAATAAGGCCTTGTGGTCTTAGTGACTTAAAGGCATGATATTTATAGATGATGAATCTGAAGAAAAGAGAATCCCTTAAGTTTCTATTTATCTTACTGGGTATTTCTCTTATCGTAGCATCGCGCTATAGAATACGAGGAAACAAAATCAATATAAGCTAAAAGTCCAACAGATGCAATAGTTAGGACGTGAGTGGCGATTCCTATATATCCTCTTGACTGGCAGACAGCGGTCACTTCGATGGTTGAATGCTCTTAAACACTGTAAGCGAGCTTTTACTAAAACGAGATTATTAGCTTATGCTTTGCTCCCAACAATGGAGTGGCTTTCGTTGTCTGGCAGGAGGGACATGTGCGTGTGATCACTGAGCAGTTACTCCTTTTCTTAGCGCTATAATCACGTCATGAATCACGACGAGCCTTCCTCAAAGAATACCTATGATACAACCCTAATATACTACGATCTAAGATGTATACGGCATGGGCGTGTCAGCCCAGGTTCGGCGGCAAGCACGACTACCCTCCTTAACAACTATTAAGCAAACTAAACTACAGTCAACTGATTATATCTGCTCTTAGCGCCCCGGATATGGCCAATTGCCGTCCGATATTCCGTTAACCGCCCTTCCCTCCGCCGCTGTAGCTTGGACTGCTCCCCCTTATTCAGGGGATGTGCGGACAAACACGCACTCGAAGTTGCCAACCTCGACCACATAGTATGAGTTCTTCTGCGGTAATCACGCTAGAAGCGGCGGATCTTTTCTTCAGATTGCGGAAGCTCTGTCGACCTGCAAAGTAGAGTCTATCCTTTTCCAAATTCCGCTTCTTCACCAGAAATCTTCCATCTACAACAACTCACCTCCATCTATATCAACTCCCCTGCATCTATAGCAACCCTCTCACCCACTAGAACTCTTCCATCTATAACTAGAATTACACCAACTTCAAGTCAAACATTTACAGCCTAGTACAGCTTTCAACACGTCTCTCATTCGTTAGATATATCCATCATTACACAATTACTTCTATTTTTCATTCACGGTCACATAATTAGTAGAAAAGTTACTCTACTGACACAACAACATGGGCTATCTACGCACGCTGTTCACTACTGCTCTTCATCTCCCTGCCGTTGCTTTAGTCCTCAGCTTGCTGATATTCTCTCTACTATTCACCAGACTTCAGATCTACTTTCTTCAGATCCGTGTGTTCTATCGCTCAATTCAGCAGAGCCAGAACCGCCCCGTGATCTCTGGACTGAAGTTGATCCTAGTCTACTGCAGTGCCCAGCCATTCGTCTTTGAATCCTGTGGCACAGTTATCTGGGCCTTCATACTATTCAAGGCCGCTTCGAGGGTGACTTATGTCTTGTCATGGCTCCCTCTTCTCATAGTCATTGGACATATGGGTAACCGTGCGCTGAGAATGCTCGGTGGACCTATAAGAGCCCTCCTCAATGGCCACTGTGCCCGTCTGGCTGTGAGTGAAACATAATATATACAGGCGTCTTAGCCGAATCCTCCTTATACCCCTTGTAGTCTGATTTGCTAATATGTATGTCTGAATAGAGAGATTACCGATGGGATCGATTCCTCGTCGACGTCCTAATTTTGCAGCAGCGCCGGAATGTCTTTGCCAGAATCGTACTTTACTTGGCAGACACGGTCCACGCCTCCTCTACTGCCAGCCGATGGCAAGACTCTATGGTTCAAGAATTCGAGCGACGTAACATCTTCGGATCTGGCCACTACGCATATCAGGCACTACTACGGATGTACCATGATGCCAATTGCATTGGCCCCGATTGGCGCCGCCCCAGCTGGGCTAGGGAGGATTAGGGGATATTCATGAACATCGAGAGTTCTATCAGCGTCCTACATTCCCTACATCTAACGACGTAAGTTTCACCCAAAACTGGATAGGATCTGACAACACTAATGAATTATGAGACTGCGGAGTTACAGTGGAGATGCGATCGATTTAGGGACATGGTCATGGTAGTATTTTTACGATATACTCTGCGACTACTTCCACTACAGGTTCTCTCACGATTCAATTTCGTACTGGCATAATCAGGGCGTGGTATTAAGGCATGGCAAGGAGGATTGAGTTCGTTTGACTTCAAAATCGGTTGAATTGGCGAGGAGGCCAAGATTTTCTTTGTGTAGGGGCAGATGTGAGGATCTACGATGGTCTACTACGTACCAACGGCATCAGCCCATGTTCTTTCGCGAAGGACAGAGAGTCCTTCTCCGCCTCCACAGAAGGTACAATATAGCTACGGCGGCGATTCTCGGCAAGAAATCCGGCCAACAGTACGTCGGGCCTTTCCAGATTGTCGAGCGAGTTGGACGCTTCGCTTATAAACTAAATTTCCCTCGTCATTGGCAAATACACGATGTAATCTCCGTCGACCATTTGGAGCCCGCGCATATAGAAATCTTCAGGCGTATGCTCCCTTACTTAGGAAGGGTAGACTTGGAAGCCTATAAACGACGCCTTGTCTAGACTAACGAAATCAGGAATCGCTTCCTGATTGAATACATCGGGCTCGGCGATGAGTATACGGGTATGTAGCTAGCTGTCTCTTATCTTATCATAGTTACACCAGTAAGCCACGATAGCTACATAGGTAGTAACTATTAGATTTATAGCATAAGATCTGGAGCTTGCTCCATCTAGATATCGAACACAACTCACTCTCGGCAGACTTGCGTCTGTGGGGCTATAACATGAATACCAGACAAGACTGGGTCTTGACCTAGAATGAGGTAGTCAGATCTTCAAAAAAAAAAAAAAAGAACAACATCAATTGAGCATCAAGTTCTTATTTCTACACGTCCACTCATTCATCTGTGGCAGGTCCAGAGAAACTCTGGCCCGGACACCCCGGAACAAGAACGTTATTTAGGTAGGTAGGTTCGAATCTCAAGTTTATGGAGCTTATTAGAATCAACAATGTTGGCCGGTATCTACAATCTTCTAGGAAGAGCATTTCACCAACCCCCCAACATCAGCCGCAGGGGCCTGTAGGGTTGTCACATGACCACTGGACAAGACTACCTTAGCGTCTTGGGGGGGGTTGGCTCAACCGTATATGTTCGGTTTATTGCATATAGTTGGTATATATACGGCTTAATTTAATGAACCGCTTATAGTTTATACGTTTAAATATTAAACCGCTCTTATATTAAGCCGTATATTTACGGCTTTAATTATATAACGCTTTAAAGTTTTAAAACGTTAAATTTAAAAAAGCCGTACTTATTTCGTTTAAAAAAATAAGCAATATATTTACGGTAAAAATACCGCTTAATCGTATAAGCCGTTTAATTATACGAACGGTTTAAAATTTTAATCGTTTAAATATAATTAACCGTATAAATACCATTTAATCGCGCGCGAATAATTTAAAAAAATTAAACGTTTATATATATAAACGGTTTAATACATTTAAACGGCTTAACGTAATTACTTATATATATACATTAAATTATTAAAAAAAAGTTATTTATTAAAATAGTTAAAAAACGCTTACGTAATGTATTACTTATAATTTTTCGTAACTTAATTATAAAGCTTTCGTAATTTTTATAATTAATTAAATTATATTATAACGTAACTTATAATTATAATTATTTAATTAAAATTTATTATAATATAACTTTATAATTTAATTAATTATAATTAACTTATAAATATATAAATATATATAATATATATATATTATATGCGAAAAGTTTTTTTTTTTTTTTTTATTATATATATATATATTTATACGAAAGTAATTAAGCGTTAAATGTAAATTAAGCCGTTAAATATAAATTAAACGATATTTATACGGTTAATTATTTTTAAACGATTAAAATTTTAAACCGTTTACGTAATTAAACCGTAAATATACCGCTTAAAAAAAAACAACTTAATTATTAAGCCGCTTTAATTAAATAAGCCGTTTAATAATTAAACCGCTTCGAAACTTTTAAACCATTTATTATGTTTAAACGGGACTATTTTTTTTGCTAAAAAACTTTAGTAAATTTATTTAAGCGGTTTAAATCGGGAGCCGTATATATACGGTATATATACCGTTTATGCAACCCCCCCCAAGACGCTAAGGTAGGTTCCCCACCCAGCAACCTGGAGACCGGATATACCTAGCTACTAGTACATGCGGATCTAGCGCAAATGTGGCGGGATACATACCCCTAAGGTTATTATCTACGGGTTACTTTCGACGTTGAGTTTCAGTCGAGAAATCACAAGCAGTTTTAAAAGCACGATATAATTGCACAAAAGAGATAATGCATATCATTTAAACATACACTTGAGGCATGTACGGCTGAGGTCTTAAGCCACAGCATCGCTAACGCCCTTCGTTTTTCCGGCCTTCGCCTGGCCAACCCCCTTTTCCAGCTAAATGATGACATACAATGCGACAGGATCCTCGAAGTCCCCCCTTAATGCCGAGGGACATCTATCTGATTAAAGATAATCTAAAGAACCACCAATGTACAAGTATAAGTGCGATGCGCCTATTATGACGCTTCCTGCTCCAAGGGAGCTGCGGACTGCTATCGTGAATTGTCATACTACTGCCGCAAACCGCGATACTAATGCGGACCGCCACCTCGAGGCCTCTTCGCACCATTGCCTATTTCCGAGTCGCCTCTCGGCCGTTTATTTCCAGGCTGGAAATTGTCAGCTGAGGGATTGAGGCTAGCTCGGCCCTGCCCACCCCCACGACCTCCACGGTTTGTTGATCCACCACGAGCACCGCCGCGCGCCTGGTTAGGACCGCTCGGCTTGCGAGTACCCGCGGTCGGCATTGGAAGACCGGTGACCTTTGGAATCTGCGAGCCTGCTGTGGGTTGAGACGGTGGTTGTGCAGCAGTTGACCCCTGTTGGGGCGCCGACTGTTGCAGAGGCTGCGCGAAGGGATTCGAAGCTGCGGGTACCGACTGTGGTTGTTCTTGCTTGATGGTTGCGAATGGATTATTAGCCGCTGGAGCGTTGTTTGACATCATTCCCGGCTTGGGTATACTGCTAGTAGGAATAGCTTTCGTGTCTTGAGAATTTATAGCCGCGCCGGCAGGTGCAGATTGACCGTCGGAAGCTAAGCCACTGTTAGCAAAACATACAATATCGCGAAGATCTGGGTAGGTGGATAACAAAACATACTTGGTGCAGCGTTTGCTGTCGTCGGGGCAGCAGCGGGCTGGCTAGGCGTTGGCGCTGTCGCTGTCGCTGTCGCGGCTTTCGCAATCTCCCAGACCTCACCTACAGGTTTCTGCGGTGTATCCTTCGCAGCAGTCTCCACCACACTCAACCTAGAGGCAGCAGACTGAGCCCTCTTCTCAGTCATATTCAGTTTGAGCTTATACTTGGACTCGGTGAGCTTAGTAGCCTGCTCTCGTGCTTGCGCAACCTTCTTTTCCACCTCTGCTGCTTTCGATGCTTCCTGTTCCTCGCGCACTTTCTTGGTCTCGATTGCGAGCTTATTCTTGATGTTATTTTGAATGATGCTCTTGATCGTGGCGTTGTTTGACACGAGGTCCCTGATCTCTTTGTCATTCAGTCCACTGAGATCGGCGAGAGAGGTTGTAGGTGTTCCTGCCGGAGTCTCGGAGGGATGTTGCCGGGCAGGAGTTGCAGGCGGCTTTGTGTCGCTCGGGGGATTGGCATGCTCCGCTTCCCAAATCTTCCGCTCTTGTTCCATACGAAGCTTGAAGTCGGACTCTAGCTTCTCGACGTCTTGCTTCATCTGGACCCTTTCCTCCTCCATCTGAGCCTTGTAATCGGATAGGCGCTTGTTCAAAGATTCTTTCATCTTGTCGCTTCTTGTCTTGACAATTTGATCCTGCTTTTCCTCTAGCTCCTTGACTTTAGCTTCCCATTCAGCAGCTTTAGCTTCAGCCTCCGCTATACTCTCTTCAAGGACCTTCCGTTCATCGTCGGACAGTGGTGTCGCCGACGGCCTCTCTTCTGAAGTACTTGTTCCGTTCTCCATTACCGTATCACCGTTGGTTGCTCGAGCCTGTGCATTGGCAATGGCCTGGTCCCGTTCCGCAATCGCAGACTCTAGCTGATTACGAGTATTTCGCAACTCCTCCTCGGTAGCGGCCTTCTGTGAAGATACACTTGCTAATTCGGCGCGTACCTCTGCTAATTGGGTTTGCAAAGTAGACAATAACTGGTTGTCAGATGAATCTGCAGGGGCAGAGGCAGTAGAATCCTTTCGTGCATCCTCCTGGAGTGCTTCAACTTGACGTTTGAAGCTTGTGATCTGTTCTTCTAGATTGAGCCTTGCCTTCTTAGACTGCTCTAATTCGGTTTGAGTTGTGGAGAGCTCCTTAGAAACCTCATTGAGTTTTGTCTGCAACTTGTCCTTCTCGGCTATGACTTCATTCTTCGCATTGGTGAGATTTCTAGATCGCTCTTTGGCTGAATTGATCAACTTCTCCTTTGTCACCGACCAGGCAGCTTCCTTTTCTTCAATTGTCCTCTCAAGTTCCTGTACTCTCTCCTTGAGGGGTGCCTCGGCTTCCTGTAGAGCATTCCGCTCCGATTCGAGCTTCGCAACCGTCTGCTTAAGCTCTTCAACTTCTGCAGGGTCGGTTCTTCCATGCTTCGAGAGTATATCTTCTGTTCGCTTCTGCCAGCGATCTCGATCCTCGTGAAGCTGTTTCATTTCAGCTTCTCTGAATGCTTGCTGGCTCTGAAGCTCCTCGATCTGAGCTTCGAGTGGCTGAATAGTCGATTCTAGCTCCGAGATCCTAGCGGTTTTCTCTGCTAATTGGGCCTGGGCTTGACGAGCCTCCGCCCGTAAAGCAGCGCTACTCTCTCGGAACAGGTTGAGTTCCTCCAGCTTGCTCATAAGGTCCTTGTGGGCCATGGAACTTCGCTCGCTATCGCCCTGCGAACGACGTTCTTGCTCAAGTTTTAGTCTAGCTTCGTCGAGCTGAGACTGAGCATACTCGAATTGCTGTTGGAGCCTCTTGGATTCTTGGACTTTGAGATCGTACTGCACCTCCAGGATATCTTTCTCGCGACGAAGGTAGTTGCTTAATTCTCGGAATTTATCAGCATCCGAGCTACTAGGGTGTGCAGCAATGGCATCAAGGGACTCGTCAGTCGAAGTTCGGCTTTGCTGCAAGGCTGCGACTTGTTTCGTCACATCTTCGAGTTGCTGGTGGAGTAGTTTGTTTTGCGCGTTGGCGTCGTCTCGACGAGCGCGGAGTTCTGAGATTTCTCGCTCAAATCGTTGTCGTCGTTCATCCCAGGAGCTTTCGCTCTGTGCCAGTGTAGCCTTCGCTGATTCGGCCTCTGCTTTCCAAGTTGCAGCGGATGTCTTTAACTGGTTGTATTCGCCACGCAAATTGGAGAGGGACTTCGCAGTTTCTCCATGCTTCATAACTTCGCTTTCATACGCTTGCTGCGCATTGGCGGCAATCTCAGCCTGCGCGCGGAGATCCTGCTGATGGAATTGCGAAGAAGCTTGGTATCTTTCCTCCTCATCCTTTAGGCGTTTGATTTCTTCGTTCAAGATAGCCTTCTCATCCTCGAACCGCTTGGCAATCTCTGCCTGAGAATCACGCAGACTTGACAACTCATTGTTGGATCGTGCAAGTTCGGCGGACAGATCCTCCACTCGCTGTTCTAGTTCCTTGATCGTAGCGTCCTTAGCTGAGATTGTCGCATCCATTTCTTGCTGGTATTGTTCTTGTGTGGAATTCATCCTCTCAAGCTCCTCTTCGAATTCTTGGCTCGATTGCTTGTATTTCTCAACTTGCGCTTGGGCATTTTCTAGATGTGACCTCGTCATCTCCAAATCACGTTTAAGATCCGTCACTTCATGGATCAGATCTTGTATGCGCTCATCAGAGTCAACCTGTGTGGCATTTTGCTCTTGTGCTGGAACAATAGATCCTGGTCTAGGAGTGGGCCTTGGTTGGAGTCTTTCCGCGCGCTCCTCTGCGCTGCGTAGCTGGATGGTTAGCTCGTCGACTCTGCTTTGTAGATGATCCCGGCTAGTCTTCGTAGCGACGAGCTCTTCACGGATCTGACTAAGGTTCGTAGTAAGTTCATCGATTCGCTTCCGGAGCTGCTGCTCATCATACTCCTTCCGAAGCTGTGCTTTCTTTCCTTCTTCAACTTCATCAGCCAACTTGCGCTTAGTGGCGTTAAGTTCGGCCTCCAAAGAATCGACCTGGGATTGAAGGCGTCGTTTCGTCTCAGCTTCATTCAGCTCACGTTCGTTCTGAAGAGTTTGCTGCGTCGCCAATAATCCGTTCAAACGAGACTTCTCTTGCATAAGACTCTCGTTGTCCTGGCTCAATCTGTCTTGGATGTCCTTCCATAGCTTCTTCTCGGCCTTGAGATTGGCGTTCTCACTGCGCATGCTCTCGAGCAATCCTCTTGCTTCAACCAAATCCTCAGCCACTTGCTGTGTGCGAATGTCTTGCTTCGCGGCAGATTCTGACATGATCTGGTTCCTCTTTTGCAGCTCGCTATTCTCACTTTGCAGGGCCGCAAGGTTTGATTGAAGGATTTCATAACGCTCCGACGCAAGGGAAAGCTGACTTTGTAGCTTAGAAACCTCCGCTTGGAGCGAGTTTCTTTCCGCAGACAGTTTTTCAAGCTGTTCCTTCATTGTCTTCCGATCAGCACTTTGCTCGTTTCTGTAGAGGTCGAAGTTTTGCTGAAGATCCCGGAGTAGAGTAGTGTAATCGGAACCATCGTCATTTGCAGTAGAGTTCTGCTCGATGCTGACGAGGACACCGTCTTGCGTTGAGCGACCTAACGCTGAAGCCATCTCTTCAGCCGACGCCCTTGACTCAACAATTCGTCGGAACATATCCCGCTCCTTAGTAATGGATTCAGTTTTCACTTGGAAGCCTCTGAGAGTGTCTCTGAAGACTTCTAGCTCCTGCTCTAACCGAATACGCTCCTTGTGGTCCTCCATTGCTTGGCTCTTCGCCGCAATGGCCTCCTCATTCTCCATTCTCTCCGCAAGTTCATGGGTAACTTGAAGGAGTTGTTCATTACGCTCTTGAAGTTCCTTGATGTTCTTGAAGACGACAAGGCGTTCGAGAATTGACGTGTGAGCGTTCATTTCTTCTTCGCCCATCTGGTCATTGATTTGACCTCTCTCCAACCTCTGCAGAATTATCCTCTCATCTGAAGTAAGCTGATCTAGTCCCTTCTCGAGACAATGTACGTTGAAAGTCAACATCTGGATCTGAGCGCTAAGACTCTTCACCTCGTACTGCAAAAGCGTATTCCGCTTCTCAGCGTCCGCAGCGGCAGCCTCAGCCTTACGTGCAGCCTTCTTGGCCATATCTCGCTCCCTAAAGCTTTCATCTGAAAGCTGAGACATAGTCTTCATTTCCTGTTGTAGTCGGTCGTTGTCGGCTTGAAGTTCTTCGAGTTCCGGACGTTTGGCTTCTAATTGGTCGATGACGTCGTCCAACTCCTTTGCAAGATTACTGCTACGAAGCTTCTCGGCGTTCAGTTGTCCTTTGACCTTGTAGAAGTCTTCCATCAGCTGTGTCGTCGAGAGTGCCTTCCGTGTAGAGCCCGGTGTCGCAAAAGGTGAGCCTGAACGGTAGAGTGATCCATTCAACGGCCGTGGGGTTTGAGGTGCAGACCCGGGCTGTACAGGACTACCCGCGGCGACCATTGCTTCTAAGCGACCAACCTCGTCTCGTAGAGACTCAACCGCCTGAGAAAGTTCTTCCTTGTCCGAGTTGGCCCTTGCAAGTTCTTCACTAATTCGACGGATACTCTCTTCGCACTCCCGCTTCACCTGCTCCTCTCTTGCTTCAACTTCCTGGACACGTTTCTTATGAGTCAGAGTCTGCTGTTCCTTCAACTCAACTAATCGGCGTAGACCATCGCATTCTTGCCGATAATCCTCTTCCTTGCGACCCGCAGCTTCTTGCAACTGCTGGATTCTGGTAAGAGCGTCATCAGCTTTCTTCTGCGCTTCGTCGAGGCGCTGGCGGAGCTGCTGTTCGGTTCGCTTAAGGGATTCGATGGTGGATGTAGCATCATCATTCTGTCTTTGAAGCTCTGCGATACGTGCCCCCTTCTCCTTTCGGTATTTAAGAGCCTCAGCAGATTTCGTCTTGAGTTCCTTCTCGAAGAAATCGCTACTACTCTGAGCCATCTGAAGCTGTTGTTGTAATGACTGCTCCCGGAATTTGGAGCTACTTGCTGCGTTGTTCGCATTCTGGACTGCTTGCTGTAAGGCTGAAATTTCCTGGCTCAATTTCAGATTTTTCTGATGCTGCGCCTGGAGTTCCTGAGAGAGAGCCTCATTCGCGGAATTCTTGGTATCAATGATCGCGAGCGATTCCCGATTCGAAGTCTCCAGGGAGGCTATACGCGCGCGGAGCTTGTCGATTTCGGACTGGGAAGTTGAACTAGACGACTTGATGGTCTGCAGCTCGTTCTCTAGGGCCTGACGTGTAGTCTCTACATAATGATGTAAGTATTGGTAAAGTATGCGGAACGGAATTATAACCTGGTGTGCGTACCTTCATCTTTAAGCTTCTGACGGAGCTCCTCAACATCCTTAAGAGCCTTCTTGGCAGTCTCGTTGCTGGCGTCACGTTGTGCTTCAGCGCTGCGTACAGAAGTCTCAAGTTCGACTTCAAGCTGAAGTTTCTGTGTAAAGAGTGCGTCGTATTCATGAGCTTTGATGGCAACGGCAGACAAAACCGCTTTGACGAGCTCAGCAGTAGGATCCGTAACAACTGTGTTGAGGTTCGCCTCAGGCATACCCAGATGGGTAGCAAGGTAGCCGAGGTCGACCTCCGCAGCTGCCATTTTGTCAAGTTCCCAATTGAGGTGTGTCCATCAGGGAAGCAACGAGGTATTTCGGTGAGTTAAGTTTCGCGTAGATATGTCTGGTGTAATATCGTTGGCGATTTAGGTGAGAAAGGCGAAGTCGAAGTTGGCAGGTTGCGATCGCGTGAAGAATAGTGAAAATTAGGTGTTATAACGAAGCAGAAAATGAAAAGAGAAATTTGGTAAAGGAGTGAACTAGGGTCGAAGCAACTCGAGCAGATTCATCGGTCAATCAATTAAGTCATCCGACAACTATGAGGTGGTAAGGTGTTGGTAGGGATGAAAGAAACAAAAGTGCGGGAAAGAGGTCAAAGTTTTGCCCTTCGGTTCTTTCACAAAGGACGCCCCAGAATTGAACTTCCCAAGATAAAAGCAACTGTTTTCGGTGGAAGGCGCGACGAGGCTAGCAATTCCCTGCTGCCCATTGTTGCAATTGGTACGTACCGATTCGTGCCTAACCTAAAATGGCCAGCTTGATGGAGCTTTGACCATGCTAGACCCACACCCGTATCATTGCTAGGGTTAAGGTACCTGTACCGCGTCACAGCTTCAACATTCAACCGAGACCATAAGTCAGTCGACCATTGCCCCATAAACCCACCGACCATTATAAAGGTTTTTTAATAAAGACATTTAACCCGACCTAACCACTGTAAAAGGTTAATTAACCACTATAAAAATTTAATCAATCTTTTATATAAAACTTATTTAATTATGCCGATTAATTATTTTTACATTAAGTTTTTATTAAATATTTAAAAAATACTTTATTTATATATTTAATAAATTTTTTTTAAATATATTTCTTTATTTAAACATTAAATTAAATAATATAAAATGACTAATAAATCATTTAACGATTTTTTTAATTTTAATTATAATAATAAAAATATCGATAATATGTAAAAACTCGTTACGTATTAAGTTAAAACTTATAAAATACTTATATAAATCATAAAATATAAAATATAAAACTTAATTTTACTTACGCTTTAAATAAATATGTTGTTTAACTTATTAACTTAAGTTAACATTTAATAATCTTTTAATAAAAGTTTATTAAAGATATAATTTATTATTTAAAATAACGCTTTAATAAATAATAAAGATTAACACACCGTTATATAACATTTAAAAGTTATTAAGTTTTCATTAAATATTTTACGATTAATATTAATTAAAAAGTTATTTATAAACAATTAATTACGATATTAAAAAAACGCCGTTTATATTAAGTAAATATATATTATAATTACTTTTTTTATATATCTTTAAATAAATTTTAAAGGCGTATTTTATATATATTTTATAAAAATATTTAATAAAGATTTTTAAAAACGTTTATAAGGTGATATAAGTTTTATTAAAACTTTTAACGTATTTATTAAGTTTTTATTAAATGTTTAATAAATGTTAAAAGTTTTATAAATATAATATAATATAAAATAAAAGTTTTTAATAAAATTTAATATAATAATATTATTAAATAATGCTTTTTACATATAATATATGCGGAAATATATTAATATTAAAACTTATTTACATTTACATTTTAAGATTTAAAACCACCATTATACGTATATTTAAAACAGTAAAGATTTATAAGTAAAAGTTATTAAACTTAATTAAATATATAATAAATACTTTTTTATAATAAAAGTAATTACTTTTATTTAAATAACCATTAAACATTTTAAAAAAGATAATTTATATCTTTAAACGTTTATTAAAGATTTATTAAAAAAGTAAAACGACTTTAATAATATGTTAATAAAATGTTGTTTAAAAGTAAGATAAAAAAAAGGAAATAACGTAAATACTTATTTAATATTTAAATAATATTCATTGAAAACTTATTAAACATTTATATAATATTTTAATAAAAAAATGCAAGTATAAGTAAGTTATTTTAATAACTTTTTAAAGCTACATACCCATTTTATAAAAAAGGTTTTAATTTAATTTAAAAAACATTTTCGCTTTATTAACAATATTATTTATAAATCACCTTTTACACGGTTTTTAAAAAATAAGTTAAAGCTCGATAAAGTAATTAATAAAATAAAAAAGTATTATAATATAATAAATATTATAGCTTCGCATAGCTTTAAATATTATAAATATTAATTAAATATATTAATTATATTTATTAAGTATTTATTAAGTATTCTTTTAATAGTTTTTTATATTAATTAAAATATAAAATTAATTTATTTTAATTATAATGTCGTATATTAATGGTGGGTTTTATATAATTAAAAGAAATATCTTTAATTATTTTTAACAGTTTATAAAATATATATATACCTTTTAAAACTTTTTAAAAAGTAATTAAAAAGCTTAATTCGTTAATTAATACAAGTAATTCGTAAAGTAAAAAAACTTTAAGTATTATTAAATATATTAATAAGTTTTTATTAAGTACTTTTTAAAGTTTCATTAAATATTATAAAAACATTTATAAAAAGCAACACTTTATAATAATTTTTAAGAAAGTTTTATAAAAAAACTTTAAATAATATCCATTTATATTTTTCCAACGATAATACGATGCGTTAAATCTTTCGTTAAGATTAAGTTATTTATTTTTTAATAAGCTTATCACGCTTTATTATACGATATAAATAAAAATTAAACTATAAAAATAATCTTAAAAGAATAAATAATTAATGAAGTTTATATAAATATTTAATAAAAACTTTATAAGTTAATTATAATAATATATTTAATACTTTTACGATAATAATATTAACTTTATAATTATTATGTTTTATATAAAGTAAATTAAACTTTTAAAAAAAGCTTAATTTAAATTTATTTAAATAAATATAAACTTTAAGCATTTAATTAATTTAAATAAATTTAAAATTATAATAAGCATTTATGATTACGTAAAAAAAAGAGGTAAATATACTTATTTAATACTTATAAAGTATTTATAAAATACTTAATTAATATTTATTATCTTTTTAATTAAAGTAATCGTTTAAGTAATAATTAATTTATAAAGCTTAAATATATATTTATTTATATATAAATATTTGTTTTTTTATATAAAGTTAACCGTTAAATATAAGCTTAAATTAAAGTATATTTACGGTGAAGGTATTATCAACATTATTGTTAATTAAAAATAAGCTAACTTTAAAAGTAATATTTAATAAATATTAATTAAGGATTTATTAAGTATTAACATTATTTTTAACTTAAAAATATTACTTATTTTAACACGTCGATCCGTAACGTCGTGGTTAATAATATTATTATAAACGTTTTATATGTTTTTATTAAATTTATTATAAGCGTAATATTTAAAAACTACTTAAAGAAGATTATAAGAAACACGATAACTTTATTTACAACATATTTATTCGGTTATTAATAACATAAATATAAGAAGATTATAATAAAATTTATGAAAAGTTAATAAATATTTATAAAGCTTTCATTTAACTTTCATTTAATATTAACTTATTTATTAAATAAAAAATAGCTTTATGTTAAAGTCTTTAAATTAGTTAATTAAGTAAAATATTAATAAATTTTTAATATTACTTTAAGCATTACCCATTGTTACTTTAAGATAAATAAAAATAATTAAAACTTTATAAATATTTATATAAATGTCGTTAAGTTACTTTATAAAATAAGTTATTAAGTAAGCGGTAAATATCGTTTAACTTTTATAGTAATTTAAAATAACGTTAAGTTAAACGTTTATTATATTTAATAAAGAGATATTTATAAACATTTTAACATCCGTTATAATTAAGCTAATATATTAATTACGGTGTGTTAAAAAAAGTTAATAAAAAAGAAAAATATGTTTATTAAGTTTTTATTAAATATTTAAAAAGCTTTTATTAATTACTTTTAATTATTAAAAAGGCTTAAAGATTTAAAAGGAAAGTTATAACTTACGTTATTAATGATGTTTTTAAATCTTCTTTAATAATTAATATTTTAATAAATATTTAAAAAGTAATCAACGTTTTTACCATGTTTAAAACGCTTATATTATGTCGAGTATAAAGTTTAACCTTTAAGTTTAAGTTTTTTAATTACCGAAGAAAAAGATTATAATAATAAGTATTTTTTTTAAAATATTTTTAAATACTTAAAGAGTACTCATTAAGTAATTAATAATAAAATTAAGAGAAATATAATTTAAAACGTATATATTAAAACTAGTTGCATAAAAAATGAAACATTTATTTAACGTGAACATAAGCTATTAATAAAGGAAAAAGAACTTACGATTAAAGAAAAAAAAGTTAAATTAAATTAAGACTAATAAAATCGTTAATAAAAAGGTAGTATTTAAATTAAAAGTAATAAAACTTTAACTTAATAAGTTTATATTTAAACTAGTTAAATATAATAAAGAGTTTCGAGTAATACTTAATAAAAACTCATTAAGTATTTAATAAAAACTTAATAAATAATCATTATTTAAATTTATTATATGTTATTATTTTTTTTTATTATCTTTTATTTTTTTTAATATATTAAATTAAATAAATAATTATTAATATTTATAAAAGGTAAATAGTTTAAAAATAAGTATAATAAAATACTTATTTATTACTTATTATATATTATTAAAAAGTATCATTAAAAATCATTAAAAAAGAATATTTAAAGAATTTTTATTTAATACTTATTATAAACTCATTTTTTTCTTTAATTAATTATTATATTAATATTTTCATCCACTTAATAAATAATTTACCATAACCCCGTTAAGTTATATAAATACTTAATGAATAATTAAAAAATACTTAATTATTATTTAAAAAGTTTTTTTATATACTAGTAAATATATCGATAATTACGTTAAAAACACCGTTTATAACAATAATATCGATCTTTTTTATATTAATATAAGTCACTTAAATATTTTACTATTATTTAACTTATTTATTATCGTTAAAAACCACTTAATTATTAATAATACGGTAATTTTATTAAGTATTTAATAAAAAGGTTAATAAGCGTTCATTTAAATCTTCATCGTTTACGTTTAACATTTTTTTAATTAGCTTTTTAAAATAAACTTTAAAACGTAATTATAATTAATAATAATACTTTTAAATAGTTAAACATTTTATATAAACATTTAATAAAAACTTTAAATAATACTTTATAAATAATCACTTACTTACTTTTTTAATTAACTCGCATGCTTTATAAACTTTTTTCTTTTAATTTACCATCGTTATTATAATACGTAAATTCGGTTAATAAATATTAATCAGTAAATATTTAATAAATAAATTTAAAGTACTTATATATAATGGTAATTTTTTTCTCCTTTTTATTATAAGCATCATTAAAAGGTTTTTAATTTTAAAGGCATGAAAAAAGTAAATATTTAATTAAATAAACGTTTTAACCGGCTTAAGTTTATCTTCATCGAAAAGATTATATTAATTAATATATTATTTAAATATATCTTAATACTTTAAAATCATTAAGTAAATAATTATTAAATAAAACAATAAATACTCGCGGAATATTTATAAATAAGTTTTTAATAATCTTACATTATTAATCCGTTAATCTTATTTTTAATTAAAATAACAAGCATATTAATATCATTAATAATCACTTAATAAAATTTAACATAACGCTTTAAATTAACTTAATAATCTTACTTTTCTTATAATATATCGTAAGTATAAAATAAACATTCGTTAAATACTTAAAAAGTACTTACCGTATAATAACATAATTAAGTTAATTAATTAATATTATAGTTTAAATTAAAGTAATAAAACATTTCCCTATTTAAAATAACGATTTAACTTTCACCTTATAATAAGTAAATACTTATAAATTACTTAAAAAATACTTGTAAAAACTTACCTTTATCGTAAAAAAAAAGTAATATTCCGGTTAAATCACATAACTCGCATACCATTTTATCTTTTTTATTTTAAGTAAATATTCATTAAATCATTAATAAGTAAAACATATTACTTATAAATTACATTTTATATAATATATTAAACGATATTATTTTAATAAAAAAGTTAAAAAATTATAAGTATTTAATAAATAATAAAAATAACCCGTTATAAATATTTCTTCGAAAAAATATTTAATAAATATTTACTTTATAAGCTTATAAAATACGTATAAAAATTAAGTTAAATTAATAAGTTAATTAAAGTAAAAAAATACTTTTATAATCTTTTTAAAGCTTTACTTTTTCTTAAAAAAATAAAGTAATTATAACTTTAAAAAGTTTAATTAATAATTACGTAAAAACATTAATAATTATTTATTAAATATTTATTATAATAACATGGTAAATTAACTTAAAGTAATTATAAAGTAAGCTTTTAAATAATTAAGTTAAAAACGCTTTACGTATTAAAAAACCTTTATAATAATCGATAAGTTTATAAAGTAATAATCGATTAACTTAATTCCTTTATTTAACTGCTTAATATATATATACATGTAAATATTTATTAAAAGTTTAATTTTTAACTATAATATTAACACGAGGCTTATATAAATACTTCGAAATCCACCGGTGAGTTATATCTATTTTTATCTAATATTTTATTTTAATATTATAATATTTTTAGCACAAGCAACTTAAAGCTTCAACTACCTACCTTAACCTAAGAATACATATATATCTTTATCAAATCAGACGCGAAATATCCGCCGCCATACCAAGATTCTCAAACGCACCGCAGCCACCACTACATACAAGTGAATCTCCATAACCTAGTATATATAGTGATTACTGTCTTCGCTGCTCACCATCCATTTCATGGAACCCGGCCACAGGCCCAGATTGCCAGCTTATACCCTCAAGCTCTGACCTAGGTTGGCCGTGTACCTCATGTGCGATAGAGGAATCCTGAGTCTGTGCCCGCAAGGAATATGTACTTTGATTCTGTTCCTGTAGTTCTGGCATATGCGGGATATCTGGGGGCGGAGGATAGGCACTGTGGCCTTGGAGCTCCGAACCATTGGGGGAAGTCTGGGCAGACACTGGAGATACATTGTCAACACGCGTTACTGCTTGACCATTCAGCATGTTTGAGTCGGGGCTAGGTGCTGATGCAGGACTGGCTACAGCGCCATCAAGCTCAGGTTTGCCTCCAAATTCCGTAGCTGGTGGCAACACCGTCTGTTCCTGGCCTCGATTGAGTCTCGCTCGCCGCCAAAGGAAGAAAGCTACGAGGCCTAGAATTACGAGACCGGCTGCGACACCGACCACAGCCCCCACAATCGTCCCAACATTCGATCTGTTCTTCGAAGCGGCGCTTGAGCCTCCAGTGTTCGACGTGCCAGACTCTGCGGGTCCATCAGCACCTTCAGAGCCTCCAGTAACACCAGTCTCCTTTGGTCCAGACGTCCCGCTGTGCTTAGGAGCAGTTGTTTGTTGAACTACCACAATCATTATCAGAGAGATGAACGTCACTGCCCGGACTTGGCAGTAGGCCTACCTGATTCGGTGACCCCGGCAGGAGTCGTCAACCCCTCAACAGCGCTACAGTACAATTCGAACACCTTCAAAGCAGAGCTGACGTCTTCGGTTGCTGTCGAATCGCAGGAATATTTCACGTCCGAGTTGATCTCATTGCTCACATAACTAGACATGGCACTCTTAAGACAGGCGCACGATGCGAGAGCTTGTGGACCTTCGGGGCAGAGGTCGTAGGTTTGCTTCAGGGCTCAATGTTAGTTGACGCGCTACGCCAAGAACTTGTGATCTTACACTCAATACTCCATATGATAACGCAGACCGTGCACAGGGTGCTAGGGAGCTATATTCAGGCAGTGCAGTAATGTAGTACGTCACTCATTGCACACGTTAGTTACATAGTTGTTTAGAAAAACCAGCGAGATACAACTCACTGTCTCCAGGCGGATCCGAGGTCGTTGGGAAAGAAGTGGTTCCGTTTACTAACCCACAATAGCCCGCGAACACAGCTTGCGCTGATTCAATATCCGCTGTATGTGAAGAACATGAGTATTTCACCGACGTATTGATGCGCTGGCTAGCAAGGAGAGAGTTCTGGTTCTTGCTGCATACGCAAGTAGCAAGAAGACTCGGTTCTGCAGGGCAAAGGTCGTATGTCTGCTCTCCGGTATCAGATCTGGCTGTAAACTGAGATCTAGACCAGACTCACCATGCTCCTATGTCAAAGTTAGGGGTATTCTCTGGCACATTATAGAGTTGAACCGGAAATCCCGAAACTTACTGGATGATGTAGGACAACCCTTTGGCGGCGCAAGGCGCAAGTTCCTGCCATGCTGGAAAATCGGTGATGTATTGCGTTACCGGATTACTCGGAGTCGGGAACGGAGTAACTGAGGCCTGGTTACAGTAGGCTTCGAATACACTAGCTGCACTCGCCTGGTCCTCGGACGCTGTCGAACCGCAGCTATAGCTAACTGACTTCGAGATTTCTGTTGATATCGAAGCGAAGTTATTGTTCTTCGTGCAGACACATGATTGAAGGTCGGTGACTGCTTCAGGACAGTTCTCGAATGTCTGTGACTGGACGTTCTGGGAGACAGCGGAGGCTGCACACGGAGCCTACCGCAGTCAGAATCATTGTGGCCCGAATGCGCGTTATTCAAACTGAATACCAATATCCAAGATCCTCATGGACATCATGTACTACCCGACTCCATTTCGTGGTTCGGCCGAGGTCTGATTCTTCTAGCTCCAATACTTTGGAAGCGTTCGATGAGCCCTGAAAGGGTACAGAGAAAGAAAAGAGTACTCCGCCAACAGATATGCAATCGGCGATTTTATTATTGAGCGAATTCAACTTACCAGCACAGTGAAGATTGAGAGATCGGTAACATAGACGATTTCCTGCGCTCCGACGAACGACATGCCGAAGCAAACCCAAATGGGTAACGACTGCAAGGGAGACATCATCTTCATCTCTATACCATTAACGTGAAGACAGAAGAGAGTTATGAGCGAGGCAAAAGTTTTGAAGCTAACGGGCGGGAAAGCAGTTCCTCAGTCTACTAATTGCGAATCACGCGTCGTTATCATCGGGAAAGCCAGCCAAGCACATCTACAACCTATTGGCCTTCTCGAGGAGCGCCACTGGCTGAATCCAGCATGGCAAGTGCTTGTTCATGAAGCGCCATACCCCTGACAGCTGAAGATTCATAGTGATTGCCAAGCCGCGACAAGGCCTCTATTATACTCGGGCAGGAAAAGCTGAACATTAGAGAGGTTTGATGGATCCCGCTAGTACACTATTAGCATCGCCTTTGAGATGAAGGAGCTTTCGCCCACCGATGCCGATAACCACTAGGCTTAACTTCGTGAATGCACCATACGCGCTCTCTGTTCCTCGATGCTACCATAAAGGACTAAGGTCGTTTTCGAAGACCTTACAAACATAAATGTATTAATTTCATAATTTTCGTTCTCTTTTTTTTTAACAATATTCTCCGTATTGCTCAGCGTTACATAGACTTCTTGGCACGTTGAAAACCTCATCACGTGGAGGTGCTTGAATCCCCATACGCAGCGAATCAGCTAACAGGGCTAGACTTGATTGCATATGAAAAATCAATGAAGCTCTGTAAAGGTACACTTCAAAAGAACGATCTGGAAAGAACTTATGCGTGATAGGAACCATAAACGAGGGCGCGAGGTTGTGATAATATCTTCTGCCGAACTGCCCAGCCTCCTTACTTCGATTTCCTGAGTCCTTATGTCCGTGGCTGCACGGACTCAAATTTATCAAGACGCTGGAGCAGTTTCTTCACCCGCTTTATAGGTGCCTTATCTCCTCAATAAGACGATACCCTTGGCTAATGAATGGGGTATGCCCAGCTGAGCATCTTATATCCTTCATTCCAGGCGTCCCAGCTACCAGAGTCTCCTGAAAACATCCTGTCATTCTCGTAAAGTAGGTAGGTATGTGCTCGGAATATGGAGGTCGGGTAACACAAACTCTACTGGTGTCTCGAGACTGTCCTGAGAGTGCCCAACCACTGTAGCGAAGTATCTTTGAGCCTTGTCCTCGGAAATGTCGCTGTAGAATGCTTTCTTAATTCACGGAAGAGGCTTTGGATCTTGATCTGAGGACCACAGTACGCACCCTCTAACCAATCCGTTGATGCATCACAAAAGGCGGATACGTACCTCCTTCACACTGTACGATACTTTGACCAGCTCGGGCATGGCGAAAGCTGATACGAACGAGATTTCTCGAAAGCCGCCCTAGGGAAGCCCTCTTCTTGCCGTTTTCGAACGGCAAATCCCTTGTTGGCAGCACAGCCGGGGACGCCGCCGTAAAACTGAGCTGTCTTCTAGAAGTTTTGAACGGACGACGACATCAATATATTTTCTTCCTTCTATACCGGCTGGATTGTAATAGGACTATATAACTTGTATGAAGGCTACATGTATGTTAGTCCTGAGTTGCAAGTACTATAAAGTAGCTCTATCAAGTGGTACAAAATAGTGGCGTTAGCCTCACATCCGCTTGCTTCCACATGTTCACTTCATCACTATCTACCTGAATTGTTTATTTTAACTCTGACGGGCCAAAGTCCCTAGATTCGTTACATAACTAGGTAGTTTGCCAATTTCAAATAATACATAACTTATAGTCGCCCCTTTATCTGTGATTGTATTCACCAATATCCGCACGTGACACCTGCCGACTTCGCTTGATTGGGGGTTTATATGTGGGGGAACTGCATACCTAGGTACCTATGTAGGTAGACGGCGCCGACAACTGTACCACTTGCTCCGTCGATATCAAGTCACATCGCCCCTACCTTGCGTATCCGTCATGGCTTACGCGGTGCGCAATTCAATTGTGAGACGCAATTATGTAAGCGGCCTCACGGCGACGACCAGGAGTCGCTTCTCCATGGGCTTATCGCTTCCGTTATCATCAACACGGCATTTCAGCGCTCATATCAAGGGTCCGCACGATGGAGATATCAGCGCGTTGAAAGTGCAGCAGGGTAGATTGATGGATACATTGCATTATACGTGTAGTTTTGGAACCGGAACGCGATGGGGAAGGCAAGTCTTTTCCAGGGTTCTCGACATTCTCCAGTAGCAACACGCTTATGACAAGTACGGACTATTACAGTGCGCCGACTGAGACAGGCATGTCACGGCTCGCACTGAACGATTCGGATAAGCAGGCTCGAGACTGGTTCGTTGAGACGACTAGGGCTTTGGGGTGCAATATTACTGTTGATGCTATGGGGAACATCTTCGCTATACGCTCTGGCCGCCGGGATGGCCCGGCTACATTCGCCGGGTCCCACCTTGATACGCAACCCAGCGGCGGCCGGTATGACGGGATTCTTGGCATATTAGCTGGCATCGAAATGCTCAATGTGCTGCGGGACCATAAATATGAGACCGAGTTCCCAGTCGGGGTCGTGAACTGGACTAAGTACCTAATGTTTCGTCCTCCGTACGGATTATTTTGATTAATATAATGCTATAGTGAAGAAGGCGCTCGCTTTCCAATAAGCATGTCCTCATCAGGGGTGTGGGCGGAAGAAATTTCCCTCGACCGTGCGCATAACCTTCAAGAGGTAGGCGGCGGGACGGCGACGATGAAGTCCGAATTGGAACGAATTGGATATCTCGGCGCTACACCAGCGAGTTACCGGAGTGTTCCCATGGCGGCTCATTTCGAGCTTCATATTGAGCAGGGGCCGATACTAGAGACAGAGCAACAGAAAGTAGGAGTCGTAAAGGGGGTTCAAGCATATAAATGGTTTACCGTAGATGTTCACGGACGAGGTAATGCGCACAGTCCCCTTTGGAATGAAGTAATGACAGGGGCAGCTGGTACTAACTGGATTGGAAATCGCTAGATGCGCACACAGGGACTACGCCTCTCAAGAGCCGTGCCGATGCGATGCTCCTTGCAGCACGTTTAATAACGCACTCACATCGCGTGGCAACCGCGCATTCTGCAGTCGCTTCGACAGGCATACTGACGCTCAGCCCCGGAAGCACTAACACGATTCCAGGGCACGTGAGCTTTACACTGGACATCCGCGCTCCAGCCGATGCTACCGTAGACGCAATGGAGGCTGACCTAAAGCGAGATTTCGCAGCGTTAGCGGCGGGTAAGGACATCGACGGGTTACTCGCACACTCGACGCCAGGGAAACCACTAAACGTAGAATGGCGGACCGACTTCGATTCTCCCGCTACGGTGTTCCACCCGGACTGTATCGCCGCCGTGCGGGCTTCCGCTGAGGCCGTCACTGGAAGCAGTAGCCTAGTCCGAGATATGACGAGCGGGGCCGGGCACGACAGTGTATACACAAGCCGGCGATGCCCGACAAGTATGATTTTCGTTCCATCGAAGAATGGGGTTAGCCATAATCCCGAGGAGTATACTAGCCCTGAGGACTGCACTATAGGCGCCGAGGTGTTGATGCAGAGTGTGTTAAGGTATGATCGACTAAGATCAAATAGGTTGTGAAAGGTTGGCTAAAAGAATGGCTATACGAATGTGATGCGTAGAGCAGGGATAGCATCCTGTATATATGGACGAAGTGACACTATACCAGCAAGAAATCGTATCGTCAATACCGCCACATTCAGATAGGAAACCCATTGTGGTTCTAGGTGCTATGTTTTGAGGGGAGATCATTGGCAATATTTTCGTCATTGCGTAGTCCTCAATCGTTCAAGAGAGAAATTTCTTCGGGGCTGAAAAAGGTGATAGATTTTCCTACGCTCTTCGATGACGTGAAAATAATCTCCTGAAAGCGTAGGTAAGTTTATTTCATCTGCCTAACGTTTAAGTTGATGCGCTTATTCCGCATCCACCCTTTCCAGTCTTCAAACTTGCCGTCTTCCGCCGGCCAATCGGCAATGAAATCAGGACAGGTGCCTTTGAGTACCTTTGGCACGCCATGCCAAGCATAGCGAGATTCTTGGGTCATGTAAATAGCATCTCCAGATCGTAGCCGTAGAAGGAGATACGGTTTCTGGGGTCCTTCTCCGCCGTTGCAAGTCGCAGATGTTTTGTAGTTGTTCGGTGCGATCATGAACAGCGCATCACAGCCGATACTAAGACTTACGAGACCCTTGTCGGATTCCTCGCTCACATCCCGATGCATCATCATCGTGTCTCCCGGAGTGTAGAAGTTAACGATAGCAGCCTGAGCAAGGGTATCTGGAAAGAGCGTCTGTAGAAAATTTGCGATATCAAGAGGAAAGCCGGGAGGAGGCTGACTTGGATATACTCGATTAGACCAATCGTATTGACCACCAAGTGTTACCCAGGATAACCGGCGCTCAAGGACCTGCTTGATAGATAGGGGCTTGTGTACAGCCGGGTCCTTTGGTACAAACTTTGCGGGTGCATCTGGAGAATAGGAGAAAAATGACCGGGAAGTGTCATCTTCTTTCGGTTCTTCTTCTCGGTAAGGAAGATCATAGTGGGGATGTAAGTTTGTCTGATGAATAGGGTTGCTCAGATCCCTATGAATCATGCGAGATAATAATGCTTTCTGCGTTCTAGGGGGTATTAAGGATGGGAAGATGAGAAGACCTAACACTCTAGTGTGAGATTAGTCATTGACAAGACTAGATGTGATCTTACCAGGGAGTAATGGATGGAAATAAAAGGGAGCATCTTGAACCACTTGCTTCTCGTCCCAATCTGCGCCCTCGAGTTGCTTGAATGAGCTTACAAGCCTTTCGCTTGGTATGTGTCCTGCTAACTTGAAAGTGCCCTTGTTGTTTGTGAGGTCCAACTCATCTATATCAGGGTGGCTAATGAAGTCCTTATGGTCGGTTCGGGAGTATCTCTTCCAAGTAGCCTTAAGCTCATCATCTGGTTGTTCATGAGCGTCCAGGTTGGTACGATTAAGCGTCATAGTGAGTGAGGTTTGGCGCGTCTGCAGTGGTAGATCATACTAGTATTATACGAAGGGTCTTTCGAGAAAATTAGATAACAGCCCTTTCAATGTATCTCATCGGCATGAAGTTGTTCAATGGATATTGTGCAATGCCAGATTCAATGCATGAAAAGTATGTACAGTAGGTACTCTTTTCGGCGATAAGATAGTGTGATAATGGATGAGAAGCTTAGACCCCCATAGGATTGTAAAGGTGGTACCAAGCAGCCAAGGCAGCCCAAGGTTACCTAGCCCAAGGTTACCTAGCGCCGGCCTGTGCCTCAAACGCGACACCTCAGGTTAGCTAGCCCCTTGTTGAGCCACAGACTGGCGCGTTATCAGAGGCCAACCTATTTACTGTTTACCTTGCTGCTAAGAAAAACAACCACAAACCGTCTCACCACTCAGCAGCACAAATACCTAATTTCAGCCTGCCACTAACGAATACGCGGATTCTTGCAGCAAATTTGATCTTCTGCAGTACTCAATACATCCACTGCCCCAATGGAGTTTTGACCGACTGCGAGGTCGCACAGAAATAACTCTGTCCGCTCTCTACTATCGCAGCCCGCAGTCATCAAAATAGGTAATCGCTGTGAAGTTTTCCTCCCACCACTGCCCCTCGTTGTCTGGCGTTACCCCCCAACCGCCGCAACCATCTACCGAGTAAACAGCAACCAACTTTCTTCGACTTAACTGTTGCAGGCAACTTTCCAAATTTTGGAAATTTCACTAGTCAACAACACACTTGCGGACATCCTTTTTCCCTTTCTTACGTTCCTTCGACTCAATTCATTCTAGTGGTAGCCATCTTCGAGAATGGACAACTACCAGAAGCTCGAGAAGATCGGCGAAGGTACGCTAAACCCTTGTCCTCCTGACACTCATTGCTGGTCTCTATGATCTGCATTCTATCTGATCTTGTTTGCTATCGATCTAGTCATTACACAATTGTCATTTGCTAACTCAATGCCTGCTTCTAGGTACCTACGGTGTCGTCTACAAGGCCCGGGACCTAGCCCACGGCGGTCGTATCGTCGCACTGAAGAAGATCCGCCTCGAGTCTGAAGATGAAGGCGTTCCTAGTACCGCCATCCGCGAGATCTCATTACTGAAGGAAATGCGTGATCCCAACATCGTCCAGCTCTTTAACATCGTCCACGCTGAGGGTCACAAGCTTTATTTGGTCTTTGAGTTTCTCGACCTGGACTTGAAGAAGTACATGGAGGCACTTCCAGTCAGTGATGGTGGCCGTGGCAGAGCTCTGCCTGAGGGTTCTGGTCCCGAGCTGGGACGCCTTGGACTCGGTACTAGTATGGTTCGTCGGTTTATGAGTCAACTATGCGAGGGGATTCGATATTGTCACAGTCACCGAATTCTGCACCGGGATCTGAAGCCGCAGAACTTGCTGATCAATCGCGATGGAAACCTGAAGCTTGCCGACTTTGGTCTGGCTCGTGCTTTTGGTGTGCCTCTTCGAACCTACACCCACGAGGTCGTTACTCTGTGGTACCGTGCTCCCGAGATCTTGCTCGGCGGTCGTCAATACTCCACTGGCGTCGACATGTGGTCGGTCGGATGTATCTTTGCTGAGATGTGCACGCGGAAGCCGTTGTTCCCTGGAGACTCTGAGATTGATCAGATTTTTAAGACATTCCGGCAAGTGGCAATTCCGTGTATATTCTATGAACATTGCTCATGCTTTCTAGTCTTTTGGGAACGCCTACTGAGGAGATTTGGCCCGGCGTAACCTCTTATCCCGACTTCAAGCCATCCTTCCCGAAATGGCAGCGCGATCATTCACAGAGCCTGTGCTCGAATCTCGATGAGACTGGCTTAGACCTCCTGGAGGCTCTGCTCGTCTACGATCCATCTGGTCGAATCTCCGCCAAGCAAGCTTGTCATCACCCTTACTTCAACGACCTCCATCGTAACCCGGGTCGTTATGGAAATAATGGATACGCCTGAATAGATCGTTCCTTTTTACTCGATAGGGTATATTGCGACCTATCCGAAACAAAGAAAATGCCAATTTGCAGATAGCAATATTCTTGGCTTTCAGGATACGGGCACCAAGGCGTTGATCAACATATACAATACTATGCGAAACAATCATTAAATGCGTTCCCAATCCAACGTTCTTGATGTACGCCACGTCTAGAATGGGTCGCTCGCACGAAGAAGGTCTCGCCTTCTCATTTCTCCAATGTTTTCGCAACCTAGGCAGCATATGGACAGTGGCTTTTCAAGGCGTTGAAAGGATGGCTCGGCATTTGAGAGGAGTCGGGAGGGACATAGGAACTACGCATGAGAATAGTTTCTTTTCGGAAGGCCAATAATGCGGTGGTAGCAGGACAACGATCAAAAGCCTTGGTGGTCCTCGCCGCGCTGTAATGCCTTTTTTTTTTCTTTTGTCTGAACCAAGTTACTCGGCTTAGAGGCGACTTATTTGGTCCGCCTGGCAACTAGAGCAATAAAGTTCCATTGCATTTCCGATACATGAACTTTGATGTGTGATTCTTGTGAGGTACACAGCAAAAGGTATGTGCTTCGGTCATTAAGACTACACCCACCAGTGGCCTTTCGATGTTTAGGTCGTGGATCGTCGGGTCTGAGGTAAAGCATACTAGCTAGTGAACCTTGCTTTAAGTTATTGTACCTCAGGTAAATTCTTCTTGTTCTGTGGCCTCTTAGCCCAGCTGTAAGAGGAGTGAGAAAATGAAACAGGAAACGAGGCCTTTTGGCATATCATTTACTCTGATTACTTAATTTACACGTCAGACTACTTTGACGAGAGCTCTCTTCATAGGACAATTTCTTTTCAACAGATAATAAGCTGTTGTAGTTTCCTGGGCCATTTGAGATCGAGCTGCTCTTAAATGTACGTCTCTTAACTATATGGATATGATAAGTAAACCTATAAGAGATAGGTATGCTTCTAGAGAAGGCATGCAGCAATTGGAAGGGGGTTTTTTGGCTAAGGTACCTTCGTATTTCACATTTCAGAATGGAGGAAGGAACATTATACGGTGGGCCATTCTACGTAAACCGCCAACCCGCTAAAACCTTAAAAATTAATAACATAATATATAGTATATATTACCGTATATATTTATTTATAGACTGTACGTTTAAATATTATACGTTTAAATATAATAAATATATTATAATATTTTATATATAAAAGTACATATAACGCCTTTTAATAATTATATAATGTTAATATAATAATAAAATAATAAGCTTTTAATAAAAGTTATTAAACGCCACCACATATCATTAAAATATTATAGATTTTTATAACTATAATTAAAAACTATTATTTTTTTTATTATAGCTTACGTATAAATAAAGTATCTTTTAGTTTAATATCGCGCTTATAATTTTAAGATTAAAAATAACAATAATACGTAAATATAATTTAACGGTTTAATAAAAGTATTAAGGTTTATTAATATATAAGATTATATTATAGTTATATATATGGAGATAAATTTAAAACTTTATTTAAAGCTTTATTTAAAGCTTTATTTAAAGCTTTATTTAAAGCTTTATTTAAAGCTTTATTTAAAGCTTTATTTAAAGCTTTATTTAAAGCTTCCTTTAAAGCTTTTTTTTTTAATTTCTTATAAAACCTTATTTAAAGTTTTATCTAAAGGCTTATATAAATTTTTAGTTTAAAAGTTAGTGACGGTTAAGTTTAATAATATTGTAAGGTTAAATAATAATAAGTAATATTTTTAATAAATTTATATATAAGGGATATAAGTTATTAAAGCTAGTAATTATTATATTAAAATTTATAATATTTATATATATAATTTATTATATTTAAAGCTTTTGTAATAAATATAATGGATATTAATTGTAATATATTAAGTATAAAGTATTATTAATATAGGTTAAAGGAGTTATTCTTATATATATTAAAGGCTAATTAATAACTAGGTTTTAAAGTTCCTTATAGAATAATAAAGCTTATATCTTTTATTTATAATTAATATCGTAATAAATATTATTATTATAAAGATAAAATTACTTATTAATATAAAGGTTTTTTTTAATACAACCTTTTAAAAAAGAGGTTATTTTTTTTAATAAGTTTGTTATTATCTTATTTAAGTTTAATACTTTATATATTATATTTATTTCTTATATTTTAAAAAAAGAAAAAGAAAAGAAGAAGATTTTATAATACGTAATTAACATATTAAATTATAAGAAAAAAACCTGCTAATTTATTAAAAGTATAATAATTATAATAATTATAATATTAAGCCTACTTTTTAATAATAAGGGTACGTTATAAATTATAAGGTATATAACGTTATAGCCTTTTATAATTATTAATTTAATTAAATTATAAACGTTTTATATCACGTAATATCTTATAATTTAACTTTATTTTAATAATAGATAGGTATTTAATATATTAATATATATATATTAATAAATATTTTATTATTTTATATTAAAGAATCTTTAAATCTTATACTTAATATAAGTATTTAATATTTTAACCTTTAGAACTTAAAATTCTTTAAAACGTATGGGATTTAAATATAATATTGTTACCTTTTTTAATAATTATTATAAGGTAAGAAGCGGTTGTACTTTATTTTTTAAGCCTTATAATAAATATATGTTATTAATGTTTTAACTCTTTTTATCCTTTTTAATATAAGGCTTTTAAACGTAGTAATCTTTTTTAATAATTTATTAAATTTAGGCTGGATAAGTTATATATCGTTTCTCACCAACATTAAAGGCTTATTTATATTAAACTAGATAAAAAATTAAATATAAGAATATATAAGTAATTAAGTAAAGTTAAATATTAAATATTATTTAAAATTTATATATAAAATAAATTGGTTACGATTAAGCTATAAGAGTAATTTAAGATTTAAGCATATAAGTAAATGATCTTAGTTAATGTATGAATAAAACTTAAGATATAAATTTGTTAATAATTAATCGAGCTTAGGTTAAATAAAGGCTTAATTTGTATTAATTTAAATAAGAGATTAGTTATTACCGGTTTAAGAAAGGGATTCGTTTAAATAAGATTAAATAAATATCTTAATATTTATATATATAAACGATTAGTTAAAATAAGATTGTATATTAAGTTTAAGATTAAAAGTTATATAAAATTAATATAAGTTAAGCTTTATATAAATTTATTTAAAATTAATTTAAGACTTTTATCTAGATAAGTTTATTACGTAAAAACGTTAGTCGTTTTATAGTAAGTTAAGTAAGCGGTATGTTTAAAGGAACTAATCTTTTTTTATCTTAATTTTCTTTAATTTTAATTTTATAAGGTAACTTATTAAATATAATTAAATGATTATATTAATATAAATATTTAATAAATAAATTGCCAAAAATAAAATTAATATAAGGATATATGTTAATTTAAATATTAAAAGGAATTAAAAACTTTTATAAGAATAGAATAGCTTTTTCTATAAATATGTTAATATATAACATATCTGTTTAAGATAATATTAATATTAAATAATATTAAGGCGGTAATATATAAGCCTTTAATTAATTTATCAAATTATAATATAATATATTATAATTATTTTTTACTTTTTTATATATAAGTTATTTAGTTAGATACCATTTTAATAACCTTTTCTTTTTAATTAAAAGGTTTTAATTAAGTTATTAGGTTTATTAGTTTAAGGATAAGGTTATAATATTATAATTATATTAAAGGAATGTCTTAAACGTTATGATATTTTTATATAATAGGAGTAAAATATATTATATATAAGTTTTAATAAAATAAGTATATTTAATCGTTTATAAAAGTTTATTTAAATATATATTTTTTATATATTTTATATATCATTAATTAAAAGGATGGGAAGGTTATTTTAGGAGAAATAAAAGAGTCTTTTTTTTATTAAGGGAATTAAAAGTTAACGTACTTTAAGATAATAATATAATTAATATTAGTTAAAATAATAATAATATTAATAAAATTTCTCCTTATCTTATAATTATTTATATTATTTATAAAAATAATAAATACTTATATATTAAGGCTAGTGGCTATTTTTCATATTTTTTTATACCTTTTTTATAAATATTTTATTAGTTGGATTTCTAAAATAAGGGTTATATAATATTTTAAGTAAGGATAAATATTAGAGTTAAATAAAAAGATTTAAATTAATTATATTAAGTTTATAAATATTTTATTACGTTTAATAATAATTAAACTTTAAAGATAAATTTAATAAGATGGATTAAATATATAAATAATAATATATTATTTAAAAGGTCTTACTAATATTTTAAAAATCTAAGATAGTAGAAGGAGGATTAATTAATTATATAAAAAAAAAGCTAATTTATTAATTATTTATTAACTTTAATAACGCCGGGTTATATAAATATTAAAGCATAGTTTAATATAATAGGTTAAGATTAAGCGTATCTTATTATTTATTCTATTCATATCTTATTATTTTAATAATTCTTTACTATCTAAACGGTTATATATATATTATTAAGTTTTATTTATACGTTTTATATTTTAGTTTAATAATATTTATATTAGATATTTATTTAAAAATAAATAATTAAATAGGATTAATTTATCTAATATGCCTTTATTATTATATAATATATTAAATAAAATGTAACATATCTTTTAACGTAATCTTAATATCTAGTAACTAACCTTATTTTAATATAAATTAATATATAATTTTAAGATTTTATTATTAAAGTTAAGATTATTTTATATGCTATATAAGAAGGTTATATATACTTTCATATCTTAAGGTTAAAATATAACGTTAATAATTTCTAAGGGTTTTTATATAAACGAGAATATATTTTTAAATAAATTTATACTTAAATATTTATATTTTGGTATATATTATACTTACGTTTATATTATTTTAACTTTTTTTTTAATATAAGCTGTTAAAAAGTTTTTAATTAAGAATTTATAATTTTTAAGTATATATTAAAAAAGGCCCTTTTTCTATATTAAGGCTTTTTTAATAATATATATTTTATTTATTTATCTTTTTTTATTTATTAACTTATATATTTTTTTTAGCCTTTATTATAAAATAATCTTAAGGGATTATTATTATACCTAAACTACTTAAAATAAATCTAAAAAGATTAAATCGGTTTAAGTTTAATCTTAATTAGAATATTAGCTTTTAAAAGTAAAAGATTAATCTTATTAAAGTAAATAAAGAAGCTTTAAGCCTTATTTCTAGGCTAGTTAATAATGGCTTAAGCTTTAATTAAATTTAAGTGAAAAGTCTTAATCAAGATCTTACTAAATAAAGTTACTTTTTAGCTTAATTTAAATTATTTATTAAAAACTTCTTTTTTAAAGATAATAATAATAAGTTAAACTTAATAAATAATATAAATTTTATTTAATATATAATTTAGGTTTTAGTTAGGGTAAAGAAGATATACGTAAGTAATATTATTAAATTAATAATTAACAACCTAAATATATAAATTCTTATTTTTCTTATATTTTTTTAATTAAAAAGGTATATTAATAATAATTCTAATTTAAAATTAAATGGGTTATTTTTTTAAATAAATATTATCGAGATAAAATATACCATTATTAAAAAATTAAGCTTATCTATTTACTTATCTTAAATCATAAAGGTAAATTTAAATTAACTCTTTTTTAATATAATAATAATTTTTAATATATCTTAATTATATACGTAATAATGATTAAAATCGTTTTATTTTTAAAGAATGTTTATAAGAATTATCAGATAAATAGGAACATATTTCGATATTATATAATTATGTTAAACTATTTATACAATACTTATATTATATGTCATTATAATAATAGGGGCTGTAAATATTCCTATAAATCTGGTATATTAAATATTTTAATTAGGTATAATTTATTAAAATATTATTATTATTTTAACTTTTATAAATATAAAAAAGTATATTAAGGTTGTTAGGTTATATATAACTTTAGCTAAGGAAGAGTAGTAATATATTTCTAGTATTTTATTATATATTATTAGTAATGTTAAGGCTTAATTACTTATTATTATAAATAAAATCGAAGACTTAAAACGTTAAATTTACTTATAGGTTATATTATACCCTTTTTATTATTTTTATATAATATATTTATTAAGATTTTTCTTATAGTTCTATTTTTTCTTTTATATTTTAATAAATTACGATATTTTATATAAAAATTAATAAATTAAAAAGGGAAAATAAGATATTTTATTACCTATTTTTAAGTAATAAGAAAGGATAAGGGGTAAGAAGTAGGAGCTTAAAGGCGGCATATAAGAAAACGTGTTTTACGTATTTAAGGTATTTAAGAGATAATTTAATGTTGAACGGTATTTTAGAAAATATATTACCATTCTTTTAGCTTTATATTAAGTAATAAAACCTTAATTCTAGTATATTTATTTTATAATTCTTTATATCTTTTTATAATAACTTTATCTTATATTAATTATAAAAAAAGTATAAACGGTTAAAGATATCTTTTTTTAATAAATAATTATTATAATAAATACTCTTTTATTAAATAGGAAGTTTTTTTAACTTAACTTATCTTTTATAATATAATTTATAAGAATTTTTTTAATAAAGAAATCTTATATTATTAAAAGGCGGTTATTTTATATTATTTAATTTTTTATATTTGATAGCTTTTAAAAGTTTAAAACAATAAATATAAAAGTTTTATTACTTATAATATATATTAAAACTTATATATTATAAGGCTGATTAAGTAGGAAGGGAAAAATAACGTTATTTTATAAGGAATTATATATTTATTTAGGTAGAGGACTTTTTTATATATATGGTAGGACGCTTTTTATCTTATTGTTTTAGATCTTATAGGGATAATTCTTAATATTATAAGTTTATTTATTTATTTATTTATTTAATTATTCTTTAATAAGAGATATAATTCTTTAATATAATTAATTATAATATACTTAATAATTATTAAAATTGAGGTTTAATATATTATAAATGTTTAAAATAAGATAAATTTAATTTAATAAGAAAAGGCATTTATTCGATTTTCTTAAGTTAAATTAAGAAGTATTTTAGAACTAATACTTAATTTATTTTATATAATTATTATATTAAGTTAGTAATTATCGTTAATATCTTTCCATCTTTAAAAAAGATTAAAATAATTATCTTATTTAAATAAATATCATACCTTATTTACATCTTATTAACTAAAGAAGCTTTATTTATAAATTATAATACTTTTAAATTAAATAGGTTAAATGAATATTTATTATTTAATATTTACTCTTAATATTTAAAATATCTTATATTAAATAAAAGGGGATATAATTAATAAGGTTTTAAGTTAATAACGTTATTATATTTAATTTCTTTATTAAGATTTTAAAATATAAAATAAATATTATAAAAGATATATATATATCTTACAATAAATTAAGTTTATTAATTTGGATAAACCTTAACTTATTATTAATTATTAACCATAATTATTTTATTAATTATATATTAAGATTTAATTAAAATTTTTTAATTATCTTTTTGTTAAGATCCTTTAATATAAGATATATTAATATTTTAAGTTAAGCTAATAAAGATTATATTAAGTAGATTATTAAGGTAACAAAGATATATAAATCTTAATTAGATATTTATCTTTATAAGGTATTAAAGATCTTTATATACATTAAGAAAGTTTATTATATGATATTATATTAACTAATAAATTTACTTAAGTGGTAATAAAGAAAAGAAAATAAAAGAAATAATTAAAAACGTTTTTACTTTTATATTAATATATTTAATATTAAATATATAGATTATTAATATTATTTACATTAAGGTAGTGGATATATTTATTTTAGCTGGGATTAATTATAAGTTAATCTTACCTTTTATTTTAAACTTAAATATATATTTTTTTATCTTTGATTATATATATTATTTCACTTATAACTATTAGATTTTATATAAGGGAAATATAGGCATTTTTAATAATGGATTGTTGTATAGTTGTACGATATGATAGTGATATTGATTTAGGATCTTATGGTTTGTTTAATATGGCAAGCGTTGCTTATAATATTAAGATCTTTTTAAAAAACGTTTACTCCTTTTTCAAACGTACGGTTAAGCCTTTTATCGCTTGCCGATTTAAGATTTTAAAATCTATATTAATATTATAAATATGTATATTTATATTTCTTACCATTAACTCTTAGATATATAAAAGTAACATTTTTTTATTTTTAATGGTTTATTTGATAATATTATTAAGGGTTAGGTATTTTTATTAGATTAAGGATATTAAGAGGCTTATGTTATATTTAATATGTAAAGTCTTTATACGTATAAACGTAAATTTAAAATATTAAAGTTTATTTAAAAGTATAATTTTAATTATATATTAAAAAGTAGCTTTTTTCCTTTCCCTTTATAAAGATTTATCGTAATTTATTATTCTTTTTGTAGGGGCTTATTATAGCTTGTTATTTATGTAATATTTATTTTCCTTTATTTGGTTATATTATTAAATGCTTTGTTTTATTCTATTTTTATAAAATATTAGCTTTTTGTTAGTTTATTTATATAGGAAAAATCTTTTTTAAATATGCTTTAAAATATTTATTCTTAGCTTTATTATTTTAAATAATATAGTTATTAATATTATTTTGTTAAGAGTTGGAATATATTAATAAAGTTAAATTATCCGTATTTTTTTATTCATATTTATTATAATAATTATAATTATTATAAAAAATATAATTTATACTTTTAATATTTTAATTTATTAATTTTATAAGATTATTTATCTTTTAAAAGGCGTTAAAATTTAAATAAAACGATTAACTTATTTTATATAAAAAAACCTAAATAAGATTACCGCTTATTAAATAATTATATTTAAAAGCTCACTTCTTCACTTTTTATTATATTTATTTGGTTAAAGTTATTTAAATCTAATTATAAAGTTAATAATAAATTAAAGGTTCTTATATTAAAAAGCCTTTTTTAACTACCTCTTAATAAACTTAAATACCCTCCATTTAATTAGGGAAACTTTATAATAAAGTTTATATTTTTTATTATTAAGACGTTATACAATAATATATTTAATATAGATAAGGTAAATACCACTAAATCTAAATCGTCTTTTAATATTATTTATAACCTTTACTTTTAGACTTATCGACTTTTTTATTACTATATTTATCTTTGTAAAATTATTTAAAATATTCCCGATAATATTTAAAAAATTATTAACTTTATTATATCGCAGTAAAATTATCCACCGATCCTACCAGGTAAGTTTAAAGTTATAAAATTACTTTTATAAGGCATAAATAGATCGGCTTCTAACGATATGAATACACTTATAAATCTTAATTAATAAATTATTTTAAAAAAAGTAAACGTATTATTAAATATAGTAATAATAGATTAAGATAATAATGTTAATATTAATGATATTATTAATTATAATAAATTAGGATATTTAGCTTTAAAGGATAATATTAAAATTATGTTTAATTAAATTTTATTTAGGAATTTTCTTATAATTAAGTTTAAGATTAAATATACTAATAAAGTTTTTATCGATTATTAAGCCGTTCCTTATATTATATTTAATCTTGAGATAAGGCTTTTTGTTCCAATACTTAATATATTTTTTAGATATTATTTTTATTATATAAACGGCATTTATTTTAACGTAACGGCAACCGCTTTAATAAATAATTTAATTAATTATTTATATTATTTATTAAAGTTTAAGGCTATAAAGATAACTTATGTTAAAAGTATATTTATCTATATAAATCAAATTATCATAAGATATATCACTTGTTTTAATATAGCTGGGAGATTTTATAATTTACTGGTTGATTTATATAAGCTTATCTTTATTACTATTGCTTTTAATGTTATTATTAATGGTTTTAAAGTATAATTATATATATCGTGATAAGAGCGATATAAAAACGGGCGTTTTAGATTTATTATTTATTTGGTTAAGGATTTCCTTCTTTAATAAAAGGTTAATTATGTAAAGTTATATATATGTATATATAATATCTTTTTATAAGGTTTATAAAGATGAAAATATATATTAAAATCTATTAAGCATAAGTATTTAATTAAGTCAGTTTTAAGGGTTATAAAATTAAGGTTAAGTGGCTTAGCTTTAAATAAAAATCTTATTAAAAAGGATATTAATATAGGTATAAATTAATTATAAAAAAGGGGGAAAAAACCTATTAAACGCGTTTAAAAGTTAAGCGGTAAAGGTTAAAGATGTTGGCTTTAATTTTTAATAATAGGTATAATATATGCTTTTTTAATTAATTATATCGTAAGGGCTTTAATTATTAATATTATTATGATTTTATAAGGTTATTATTAATCTTATTATTATTCTTTAATAATAGTAATTATAATCTTTATAACTTGTTTAATTTTATAGCTTTATAATATATTATATCTTTATATAAAAATAGAGAGAAATATATTTATATTATTTATATAGATTAAAAATATAAGATTATTAATTTAACTTATTATAAAGGAATATTCTTTATTTTATTATATTTTAATTATAAAGCGTTATTTAAATTTATATCCCTTTTTTATCTTTTTAAAACTTAATTATAATTAAAAGCTTAGCTTTTCTTATTAGTTGGATGTTAATTTCTTATAATATTTAAAGGTATAAGATTTTAAACGTTAATAAGTATTATATTTATAAGATCTAAAATTGCTTTTATTAGGTATTTTCGTAGGTATAATTGGCGCTTTATTAATCTTTTACTTTATAGTGGTTATGTAATAAGGTAAAACGTGATTAATAGTAAGTAATTAAGAAAATTAGCTGTTAACTTTTTTTAAAGAGTTATTATTAGTGGGGTAAGATATGTCTTTAATTAATAAAAGGGCTGTCTTTATTACGTTTAAATTATTTAAATCTTTTTACATATTTAACGTATTAGCTTGTCTATTTAAAGAAGTAGCCTTAATATTTATTATGGTTAGGTTTTATATAAGGAGATATAAGAAAAGTTAAATATATAATTATTTAAATAGTTATGATTAATCGTTATAAGTTTATATAATTTATTATTACGTTATAAAGGCTTAAAGAGATTATAATTTATAATTTATAAGTGATAATATAATTAGACTTAATTATAATATATAATATAAGTCTTTTAAAGATTTATATATATTTAAGAAGATATTTAAAAATATAATGTTATATTTATATAAGGTTTTGTCTTTAACATATTAATTAATTAAAAAGAGTTATATACAATATAAAGATATTCTTTTTAAAACTCTTATAGTAATAATATTTAACTATTAATAAAATGTTAAAAATTTATTATTATATTTTATATAAATATGGTTATTATTATAATATTTAAGTATTACTTACAGTTAAATTTAAATTAATCGGTTTCTTTTTGATTTTAAGATTAAAAGAAGCCTTTTAAACGTTTAACCATTATATTAAGTAGGTAAAGACTGCTTTTTCTTCTATTAATAAGTTTATTACGATTTATATAAATAATAATTAATTGTTTAATTTAAAAGGTTAATAATATTAATAAAATTAAATAAGAATTTAAAAGGTAGGAATTAAAAAGGTTAAAAGTAAGTAAGGTTAAGAATAAGTATAAGAATGAGTAAGGTTAAGAACGAGAGGGATTATAATAAGAACGAAAAGGGTTAAGAATAAGTAAAGTTTAAGAATCTTAATTAAGAAAGAGCCTTAATTAATAATTATTAGATATCTTATATTTATACTTATGTAGTAATTAAAATATTTAGCTAAAAATAATTATTAATTGGCATATATAATTATGTATTTATTAATTGTTATGATATAGTGGGATATTTAACCATTTATTATATTTATTTTCATCCTTTTTATTATTTTTCCTTACTTTTAATATATTAGGTAGATATTCTTATAATATTTATAATTGTTAATGATATTATACCATGCCCCCTTATGGTAGTTTATTATAATTTAGTTTAAGTTATCTTCCCTCTTTTTGATATTTTTTAAGATATTCTTTTAACCTTTAATAAGTGGCGAAATAAGGTTAGGTTTAATTATTTATAAGGTTTTAAAGTAGGTGTGTTATAAGTTAATTATTATAAACTTATTACGTTTTTAACGTTAAAAAATTATCGAAATTATAATAATAAATTAAATTTAAAAGCTTGTAAGCTTTAATAAGTAGTTTTAAGGTATTTAATATATTTATATCTTAATTTTAAATATTAGTTTTATTATAATTTTTTTATAAAGTTTTAATATGGCTGGTAATTAAATAAGATTTATTTAATTAATATTTAATCTTATAATTATTTTACTCTTTTATAAATTCTTTAATATCATATTATATAATTTCCTTATAAATAATATATATAATAGCTTAATTAGTTATATTATCCTTTTAAAATCATTTAAAAGCTTTTAAGTCTTTAAAGTAATCTTATTTAAGGTTAATATTAATTTATTAAATAAAGTGTAAGTATATATGATTTAATAATTTATCGTCCTTTTGCATAACTGTCGTCATTATTATTTAATTTTCCGATTTCCCTTATTTATTCTTTAAATATAAAAATTTAAAATATAATAACTTTATCTTTATATTTATTGGATGTTATTTAAGTATATTATTTTTATTACTAATTAAGTAACTTTAACTAAGTTATACTAAGCTTAAGCTGTTAAGAAAGATTTAATTTTATAATCTATTTAAATAAACCATAATCGAAATTTTAACTTAATCATAATAATAAGGAATTACTTTAAAATGTTTACTGGTAAAAAGGTTAATTAGCAAACATAACACCATATGATGTAACAAGAATATACGTTAATTATGTCGTATATTTTAAACTTAACAAACTAAAATTTCTAATAACCATTTATAAACTATATATAATTTAGCTTAAGAATGATAAATTTCTTTTCTTTTCATATAAATAGCTTAATCTCTTTCCACTAATCTACCACTTTTAGGTACCGTCGGTAATATACCTCTTAAATCATTAACCTTAATAAAGGAAGCTTTATTATCCTATAAATAAAATTATAAATATATTCTTTTTCATAATCACCTAATACATTTAAATATTATTAATAATTATCGAGAAAGTTTTTTAATAAATTTAAAAGTTAAACTTAATCCTTGTTGGTTAAAATCTTTTTACTTATATTATTTTTAACTTAAATTTAAATTAAAAAGGCATATAAGATATTAATTTAATATTAATACCATAATCTAATTAATATCTTACCGTCTTTTAAGCCTTCCGTAAAGAAATAATATTAAACAAACGTTAAAAATATGAAGGTATATCCTATAAGGTTATAACAATATAAGCTTCATTCTAATATTTAATATTTAAAAGATTATATTTTAAGATTAATTTTAAATTATTCTTGTTTAAAATAATTAATAATAATAAGTATTTATAATCTTATTTTAAATAAGGCGTAAAATTCCTTTTTAATATTATTAATATTTTGTTTATTTTTATGAAGACGTTATCTTTGTATAGCTTATTAAAAAATGCGGAGTAATATCTTAAAATCATATTTTTTTTAAAATTTTTTGCAGATTTAGTATTAAGAAAGCTTATTTTCTTAATATTATTAAGTAATTTCTACTTTATAAGGATTTAAGTTTATTATTAGTTGTGGCATAATAATCTTAACTTATAATATATTTAACCTTTAATTATAATGTTTCTTAAAGATAAAGTAGATATATTATTTAATATATTACTAAATATCTATATAAGGTAGATAAGTTTATAATAATTTATGATTTTTTACTTATAATGTTTACATTAAAGGTATTTAAATATTAATTATTTTAATAATATTTATTTCTATAAAATTTAAACGCTTAACCTTTTCTATAAGTATAAAAATAAATCAAACCTTTATTATAAAGATTTAATCTTACCTTTAATATATATAAATATATATATTAGGTAGGTAGGTAAATAAATAGGTATATTTATTTACTTTATATTTAGCTGCTGTTAATATTTATACCTTTTATTATAGCGGAAACGTTATTTATCTTTATTAAAACGATAATTAGCCTTTATCTTAATTAAATTAATATTAAGCCTTTTTATTCTTTAAACTTGGAATTCTTTCCTTCTTTTATTATTTATATGCCTTTTTTTAAATTATTAAAATAACTTTAATATTAATAGAAATTTTATTATAATAAACTTTATATTTAATTTATTTAATAATCTTAAAACTTAGTAATAGATATTTTTAGAAGTTGGATTAGCTTGGCGTCTTTTAGAAACGGTTTATAATAAGATATTTAATTATATTAAACTTATATATTGTTAAGCGATAGATATTTTATATAAACGTAATAAATTTTGCATTTTTATTATTATAAAATTAAGCCTAATGGAGTAAGATAATACGATTATTTAAATTGAGATGTTTAGGTTTATGATAGAGTTTGATTATGGAGTTAAAAAGGTTGTAATAAAGATAATTGATTTTTTATGATTTTATGGAAAGTATATAAATATTAAAGATATTTTAAGGAAGCTTTTTAATTAATAATTATATTTATTATATATATTTTAGGAAATAAAAGCTTAATTTTTTTATTTTTAAATTATTTATAATAACTTTATTAATATATTATGTAATATTATAATTTTAATGTTTAAATTAAATAAGTAAGTTATAAAGTATTTTTATTAGTTATTATATTATGTTAAGGAGGTATTTATCTTTTATTTTATAAAGGAGGCTTATTAAATAAATAAAATAGTTTAAAATTTAGTAGTTTAAATTATATTTAATATAAAGGTTTTTAAAGATTATAATAAGTATGATATTTAGCTAAATTTTAAATAAGCTGTAGATGAAGTAAATGATATAATATAATCTAAATCTAAGACGTAATTATATTAATTAAAAGGTTTAAATAAATATTTAATAATTAGTTTATTAGTTTATTTAGAAAAATTTATAATAAAAGAAAGTTCTGTTTTATAATTTTTATAATTAACTGTAAATATAATTATGAGTGGATTTTAGCTTTAAGCAAACGTATATAAATTTTAGATAAATAAATAGTTTTATATTATGGATTAAATATATATATGTTTTAATCTTTAACTGCCTTTATATGTTTTAAGTATTTTATGTATGACGTATTATTTATTGAAATGAAAACGGCTAAAAATATAATTTGATTATAAGCTTTAGGAAGTAAAATAGGGTATAAGAAGATATAGTAAAATTAAGGTATAAATTTATAATTAAAGATAAAGGTTAATATAAACGATAAATATTAAATTTAAGGAGGGAAAGATCATTTATATCTTTTAAGTAATAAAAGATTTAATAGTTATTTAATTAAAATCTTATTATATTATTATAGATAAATATTAAAAAGATAGAAATTATATACTTTTAAGGGAATATAGTAAATATCTTATATCAATATTATATAAAGAGATTTATTAGCATATTTAATAAAAATAATATAAATTTTATATTAAAATATTCTTTATAATTGTTTAGTTTAATATTATATAATAATTTTATTAAAGAGTAAATATATAATAGAAGATGTTAAGTGAGTAAGTAAAGGAAATATAATAGATATAATAGGTATAATAAGATAGTTAAAGTTTTATTACGTATATATTATACCTTAACTTAGAAAATCTTAAGGAGTTTTACTAGGCCTTAGTTAATATTAAATATAATAAGTCGATTATAAAACGGTTAAATATAATTATTTTTCCTTAAAAGGAAAATTTTTATAGCTAATATTAAAAATAAGCTAGATATAAAGAATTAGTTTAATATAAAATTAATAATCTTTTACTTAACTTAAATCAAAATCTAATAAATATAAAAACTTAAAAAGAGTATAAATATATAAAACGGAATAACTTTAAAAAATAAATCTTAAATTTCTTATCGTATAAGCGTAATAATGATAAGATATTTTTTAATATTTATATTATATCTTATAACTTTTATATAGTAGGTAAGTTAAGTAAGGAAATATATAAATTAACGTAAATAAAATCTAATAATATATATTATATATTTACCTTTTACTTAAGTTTATCTCTATATTAAATTAATTTATTTAATAGTTAAATTTTAAATTAAAGTCCTTTTAATTAATAACCTTTTACATAATTAACTTATTAGCTCTATAATCTAGGTATATTTATATAGCTTATGAAATATCTTTAAAAACGTATAATTTTATAAATTTATCTAGTATATTTAAAAGGTTAAGAATATCTTTAATATAATTAAGTTTAATTTTTATAATATATTAAAAATTACCGACCTTTATAACGATAAAATGTTTTAAAATTTATTTAAAAATTATATAATAAGTAAAATATATTAAGCCTATATAATAATATATTAAATTAAAATTAATAATCTATTATAAATAAATTTATTAATACTATTAAAGGTATTAACAGTCTTAGTCTTCTTAGATTTTTCACTAGTAAAGATAGGTTTATTCCCTTTAAATTCTTTACCTATAAAAACGATTGGTTTATCTCCTTTACCTTCTTTATTTATAAAGATGATTAATTTATTTTCCTTAATTTTTACACTAATAAAAAAGATTAACTTACTTTTCCTAACCTTTATATTTTAGGTTAAGACAAATTATTAACTTAAAAATCTAAGCGATAATATCTAATTTAAGAATTAATTATTACTTAAATCTTAAATAATACCCTATATATTAGTAACTTATCTAACTTTTATACTAATATATAAGGAAATTTTAATAAAGTATTTTAAGTTAAAAGTTTTATAATAAGGTTATGATTTATAATTTAATAATAAATAAACTAAAATATTAAGAAAATAAGTAAAAAGTTATTTCTTATTTAATATAAATATTCTTTTAGGTATAATTTAATATTTATATAAGATAATAATATATTTACTTAAAGTCTTATTATATTAATATTAAATAGCAAAGTGAATTTATATAGTGATATTAATATCGATAATAAATTCCTTTTTATTAAAATTATAATTTTTTAAAAATAGATATAAATATTTTTTAAGAGTATATAGCTAAAGTTTGTAATATAACAGCAAGATAAGAGTATAATTAACAAAGAAATCCCATTTACATTTAGTATTATTATATGTAAACCTATTAAATTATCGATTTAAACTGCTATAGCCTTTTTATTTAAAGTTAAATAATAATATATGGATATAATAGATATTATTTTTATTAATTTGTTACGATTAAATGATATAATTTTATATAATATTATATTATAATAAATGGAAGGTTAAGATTTAATTTATATTAAATAATTATATATTTTTTAAGAAAAGTTATTATTAAGTTTTAGGAGTGATATATTATTAGTTAAGTTGTTAAATATTAATAATAAATGTTTATTATCACTTAAAGATAATATTCTTAATATAAACGTTATTTTAAATCTTTAGCTAAGATAAATATATCATATCGTTTTTAGAAAGTGTTAGGTTAATTAAATATTAGATAAATATATTACTCTACTTAATAATTATAATTTTATAATATGGAATAAAATAAAGATTATTTATTTAAATTAATTTATATAGGTAGATATATTTAGGTATTTTAAGTATTTATATAATTAATATTAATTTATTAAACATATTAATTATAATGTTTGAAGCTATAAACGAGTAGAATATATCTCTTAATTATTAATATAAGTGGTTATAATTTTATATATTATTTTGGTATAATTTTTTAGATAATATATAATTTAAAATTGTTGCTTTTTTTATATAACTTTTAATGATATTAATTAAATAAATTTAAATATATAAGCAAATTTATATAATTGTTTATTATATATTATAATAAATATAGTGATATTTAATCATATAGTTGGATATTGTTGCTACTTATCTTTTGTCGTAACCTCTTTTTTAATAATTATTTTTAAAATATGAAATATAATAAAAAGTTAAGTGAAAATTTTAATCTTTTTTATTATAAAAAAAATTTAAAAGATAAATTATTTTAATTATTTTAATAAAGAACGTTGGCCTAAATTATAATTTATCTTTTTTATATTAGGTTTTATTTTTATGTTAAGATGGAATAGCTTTTTATTAAATTTTTAAAATTATTTTATTATAAGCTATTTATATATGAATTTTAAAAGTATTAAGGTAATAATAATATGTAACTTTATTATAATATTTTATAATGGTAAGGTTAGTTTTATGTTAATATAGAATTATATTTTATTAACGTAATTATATATAGGATATATAATTATATAAAGTTTTAAAATTTTAAATTTTAAATATAGGGATATTTTTATAGGTTAGAATTTTAAAGATATTTTAATAATTATTTGTTTATTAGTTTATAGGTAGTGTTATATATTAAAGTAATATTATTATTTTGCTTATTTTAAATATTTAAAGTTTATTATGTTATGTTTAAGTAGTTTTGTGAGGAATGGGAGTATAAGGATAGTGTGGTGGAGTATTTTGTTAGATTGTTAGATTTGGGAAGAAAAAGGTTTATATGGTATCTTTTTTATTTTTTACATAGCTATTTAATTAAAGCTTTAATATATTTAATTAAAGATATAAATCGATTATAAACTTTTTATAAGGTATTAAGATATAAGATAAATAATCTTTTATAAATAATAGTAATTTTAAGGAAGACGTTTATCGTAAGCTTTAAAGGAAATCGATATTAACTTATATACAATCGATAGATTTTAACTTTATATTCTTTATTATATTTATTATAGTTATAATATCTATTATTTAAATAGTTTTTTACAAATAGCTTAAATTATTTATTAATTAATTATTATTTTCTTATTATAAGTTTATAAAACACTTTTTATATTATCTTCTTTAATACATATTTTTCCTTAATAAGTTCTTAACTTTTAATAAGATTTAATTTTATAAAAATAATAAGTTTTATTAAAAATAAAAAAAATAAGAGATAATTAATTTATAATATTTATACTTTTATTTAAATATAAATATAAATATAAATTTTAATAAATTACTTTAATTATATTTATAATATATATTAATTTAAATCTATTTATTTTAAATATATAACCTAGCCGTATTAAAATCTTTATAAATTACTTTAATTATAAATATAATATATTTTTATTTAAATATATTAATTTAATTATCTTTTATATTTATTTATAGCAGGTTTTAATTTAATTATTTTAAATATCAATCTAACCTTAATATAATCTTAATAAATTACTCTAAATTTATATATAATATTATAATTTAATCGTCTTATATTTTTAACCCTAATTATAATATAATCTTTATTAACTTTTCCAATTATATTTATAACTTTAAACGTATTAATTATTTTATCGACATTAATAATATTTATAATATTTAATCTTATATATAAGATTTAGGAAGTAAGATTATATAAAATTAACGCATTTTTTCTTTCCTTTAAATCTTAACATTATTAAAAAGAGAAGATAAAATTTATTAATAAGTTAAAATAGCTTTATTACTACTAATTTAGAAAATAATATTAATATAAAGTAAAGGGATAAAGATTATTAATTAATTTATTACTATAAACCTAATATATCGTTAAAATTAATTTTATTTCGTTTAGTTTATAATTTATTTTATTAAAGATTATTTATTTATATTTTAATTATTTTGCATTATATTTATTTCTTAACGTGTAAAAAGAAAATTTTTACCCTTTTAAAATATGAGATAATTTTATATATAACTTAAAATTAATAAATACTAATATCGTATAATGGAAAATTCCTTATATTAATATATATATATTATAATAAATTAGAAATCGCAGTTAAGAAAAAATTTTATATACAAAATTAATTATTTCGTTTTATATTTAAGAAATTAATATCTTATATTTACCTTATTTATAAAATTATTAAACTTAGATATTAAGTTTTAATTAAGTCTTTAAATTAATCTTTTTTTTTACTAGCTTTATCTTTATTTAGATTATTTAAGTCTTTAATTTTACAACCTCCTTCTTAACTTTTAGGATATACGTAAGGTTAAATAATTCTTTTTTTAATATTTAGTTAGTAAGTATAGTTATTATATTTTCTAGGTATTATTAATATTAAGAAGAATAAATAAATAAATAAGTAAGTATAATGGTTATTTAACGTAAGGTTTAATAATTTAAATAAGTATAAAAATAATTATTAAAAAATAGAAAATTTTATAATATCTTTCTTATTTTTAAATTTTTAAATAAAGATTTGGTTTTAAATATAAGCATATCTTCAACCAATAATAAAATAAAAGATTATATAAGTAAGTAGATATCTAAGTATTATCATATGCTATAATCATAATTTAGAGTTAAAAACGTAAAGTTTTAATAATAATATTATATTATATTTATATATATATTATTTAATTCTTTTATTTTAAGATATTATATCTTATATTATTAAAATATTATTTTTTTTCTTTTTTATATTTATTTAAATATAAAATTTATTTATAAAGGTTAATCTATATAAGGCAGATCTTATTAAAATCCTAACTTAAGATTAATATAAAATAATCCTGTTTTATAGTTAATATTAACGTTATTTTAATAATTTCATCCCCACGCTACCTTTAAATCCTTACATTAACGCAATTATTATTTAATATTAAGAATTAATTTTTTATATTTAATATATTATAGTTAATTATATATATAAAGTTTTTAATTAAAGAGATATCTTTGTTTTTAGGAATATTATTATTAAATCTAGTTATTTAAACAATATATAACCTATTTAAAATCATACCTTATTTAACGCTAATAAAGTAAAGGTTATTAACTTAGTTTATACCCATTTACATAATATAAATATTAAAGTTCTTATTATCTTTTTCTAAAATAAAATATATTTATTTTATTTTATTAATACTTATTATTATGAGCAATGCTATGTGCACTACCATTTTTTGCTAGCGCGGCTTATTTGCACTACCAATACATCGCAGGCGCGGGGTCGCCACCACATCAAAACGCACCTCCTTCTTCAATCAATTATCCCTCATCCAATACCTGATCAATTGGATTGCAATTGAGATAGGAGATAGCTCATTCAATTACGATTCCAACGGTCCTGGTTGCATCATCGTACGACTCTTATATCCTGAGATATTTAAGGTAGAATGTATTAGGCGCTTTACTACACTGCCACAGTGGCTGGAGGGATTACATGACAGCTAATAAAGACCTCTTCTCTTCAATCTTGAATATCTCGGGACATAATGATCTTATGATGATGCAACCTGGACCGTTAGAATCGTAATTAAACGATTTACCTTGTATTCTCATTGCGATTTAATTGAAGGTGTTTTGATTGAAGAATAATTGATTGAAGCTGGAGGTGCGTTTTAATGTGGTGGCGACCCCGTAAGAGGGGCTGAAAGCGATGTATTAGTAGTGCGAATAAGGCGCGCTAGCAAAAAATGGTAGTGCACATAGCACTGCTCATTATTATAGCTAATAAATTATTTATTTAAATTAATAAATATAATATATTAGTTTAAATTTATATTCCTAAGGTTACTCTTAATATCACATAACTTTACCTTATTTATTTAAAGAAGATTTCCTTTAAGAACCAAATAAAAAATATTTTAAAAAAATTAAACTAAATTAAAAAGTTATTTCCTTTAAATTTAAAAAGGCTATTGTATATTTATAATAACTCTAACCTTATTAAATTAAGATAGATTTATTAAGAAGAATATAATATATTATTTATAGTAATTAAAAGCAAAAAATATAAGGTGAGATTAAAACTTACCTATAATAATTTTAACTAGTTAAATATTATTATTTAAAATAGTAAAATTATAAAAATAATAAATTAAAAAGCGGTTAGGTTTTTTAAATTAAAGTATATTATTAAGGTCTTTAGTTTATATTATATATTAACGGAATTGCTTTTAAAGAATCATCGTTTAATAGAAAAAAAAGTCTAAAATTAAATATTTTAGTACGATTTATATAAAAAGTTATAAAAATTTCTAATAAATTTTTTTTCTTTATATATAATATATATGGAAAATGTTTATTAAGTATCTACTTATTAAGATTATATCGTAAAGTTTTTCAAATACTTATCTAATATATCTTAACTTAATACGTAATAATAAATAAACGTCTAATATTATAAATTAAAAAAGAAAACGAATAAATAATATAATTAAAAAATGTAAGTTTTAAATTATAAGGTTATAATTTTTAAAAAATATAAGTTTAAATTAAAAGGATAAATAGATTTTACTTTTTTTATTTTTTTATAATTTCTTCTTTATCTATTATTATATCGTCTTTATTATAATAAATAGTTTAAATTATCTTGGTTATTTTTTTATTTAATACGTTATTATTAAATAATTTAAACGATATTTTTTAACTTATTTTAGATATATTAACCTTTAAGAAAATTTATTAAGTTTAACTTTTTTAAAGTTATAAATATATTTATATATTATTTATAAGCGTTATTATTATAAATATATAAATTTTTTTCTTTTTAGATATAATTAATATATTTATTTTTATATTATTCTTTTAAGTTAATATATTTAAAGAACGGTTATATAATTAAAATAAGAAAGTTAAGGTTTAACCCATTTATTATATTACGATATTATTTATTGCATTTTTAATATAAAATAATATTATGCTTTCCTCTACTTATAATAAGTAAGCTTTAAAATTAGTAAAGGTTATAAGATAGCTGATATATATAATAACCTAAAGGATAATTATAGGTTATTTCGATATAAATTAAATATATTTACCTAAGGTACTTTAATAAAACATCTTATATCTCTAAACTTAAATTAATTGTTTTTTAAAACGCATTTTTTTAGTTAAAATTAATCTCTTACTTATAATATATATCTTTACCTTTTCCTAATAACTCATATATATTAATAATAAAGTAACATTTTTTATTTAATAATATATAATTATAAAATAATAAATAAAAAGATTTATAATAGCCTAAAATATATTAAACTTAAATATAAAACCTATTAACTTTAAAATTCCTTAATTTAATTAAACTAAAAATTAGCCTATTAGTATATCTTTTAATAGCTTTTTATATTAAAAAGATAGGTATTTTTTTATTTTCTTAAATATTTAAGACGATGCCATATTAAGGAGATAAGTAAGATATTTAATAAATTACTTTAACTTTTCTTATAAATAATATAAAATAAGCTTATAAAAGATGGTAAAACTTTTATAATTTAATTATTAATAATGTGTTATTCTTAAATTAATTCCTTTTTCTTTTTAATATATAAATAAGTACTTAAATTTATAACGTATTTTATTATTACTTTTAATTTACCCCTCCTTTTTTAACAATTATATCTTAAACCTTATAATATAATCTTAAATTTACTAATAATAAATTAATAATTATATATTATATAATTTATTAAAAAAAGCTTAAAAATAAAATATATCTTAATAAAATATAAGGGTAAAGGTTATAACTTTCTTTATTATAATTGTTAAGGTTTTAACCTTTAACCTTATTAATATTTAAAGAAAGGCTGCTTATAAATTAACGATAGCTTTATCTTTAATAATTTATACTTTTACAACCATAACCAGTCCCTTTCGTTACAATTTATAACATTTAGCGCTTACTTTTATGAGCCGATTAGTTAATCTTTTTATTATTTTAATCTCTTTTACGATAAAAAGAAGTTTAATTTGATTTTATTAAAGCCGTTAATTACTTTATATCTATGATAATATTATTATTATGCTTTATCTTAAATTATTATAAGTTATATAAAGTTATGTAATAAGAATAATAATAATAACGTTAAAGATTAATTACTAGCCGATATAAGTTATTATTATTAAATTAAATATCCTTTTAAATCAAATTAAATCGACACTTTTATTACGTTTTTTATAAGATTTATTTAATTTAACATTTAAAGCTATTTAATATAATAGCTTATTTAAAATAAGTTAAGTAACATTTTTTCTTTACAATAAAATAATTAATAATCGTAATAATTAACCTTTTTAATAAGCTTATCGGCTATGTTAATTATTAAATAGTAACATTTTTATAAAGCTTATAATATCTTTTAACAGCTATTAACACATAAGCTTACAATCGTATTAAAGTTAATATATAATTCGATATCTTTTAATAGATTAATTTAATATATTAATTAATACGCCATTTAATATACCGATAAATATATTAATTAATAAACCGGTTAATATATTAATTAATATATAAGCAACGCTTGCCATTGCGTTAAAAAAGAAGCGTAAAACATAACGCCTGCCATATCTCTTAATATATCAGTCGATAAACCTATTAATATACAAGTTAATACGCTAATCGATATACTAGTCGATACGCCAGTCGATACGATACGCCAGTCGATACGATACGCCAATCAATACGATACGCCAGTCGATACGATACGCCAGTCAATACGAAGCCAGTTGCTACTAAAGCAAGATAAAAAACAACCTTAATAGCTGCCGTACGAAGCTAACTGCCAAGTTATCAATATACGGGAAAAGGATAATATATTAAAAGGAGGTTATAAACTTATTTTATCTACTGTTAAACGGTATAGATAATAATAATAAAGAAAAACGTATTAATCGGTAATAAGCTTAATTTATAAACTTATTAATTAACGATTAAAATTAACAGCTTTATTAATTAACAATAAGCTTAATTAATAAATTTATTAATTAACGATTAAGATTAATAGCTTTATTAATTAACAGTAGGCTTAATTAATAAACTTATTAATTAATAACTTTCTTTTTTTAAATCATGAATAAAAGAGGAAATATTAAGGTTTTAACCCTTAGCCTTGTTAATATTTAAAGAAGGGCTGCCTATAAATTAACGATAACTTCATCTTTAATAATTTATACTTTTATAACCACAACCAGTCCCCCTCGTTACAATCCGTAATAATAATTATTTTAAGTGTTATTTATTTTATCGGAAATTTTTAAGTGGTTATATAACATCTATTATCCATAACGTCCCTTATATTTATAAGTATTATTTAATATTTTTAATAATAAGTTAATTTTATAGCTTAATTATCTTATATAAAATCGTTTAACGTTCTTCTTTTTTAAAGATATAAGTTATACCAAGATTAAAAAATATTTCTTAATAAATCTACTTAAATAACCTTAAGATATAAAGCTAACGGCGTGATGAGATTATTTAATAATTTATTATAACATAATTAAGAAAATTAATAAAAAGGAATATTTATTTAATTTCAATCTTTAATTATTACTTTAAACGATTTAAGAAGATTTATAACATTGATACAGCCTCTTTTAAACCTTAAGCTATACCATGCTTAATTAAGATATTATATTACTAATACTTATAAGGGATAAAAAAGTAACATTAAGAATAAAACTAATTATATATTTAATTTAATTTTTAAATAAAAATAGTTATTTTATGGTTTTAATTTATAATTATAAGCCTTAATATTAGATTTTTATAAACTTATAATCCATTAATTATAAAGATTAATTTAATTTAATATTTTAACTTTTATAATAATAATTAATAAAAAGTAAACTAATGTTAGCCATAATTAGCGATAAAGATGTTTAAAAATATGGCACTTTTTATTATATTATAAAATAACGATACCCTTAAATGTATAAATTAATGGTAATTAACTTCATTTAAACGTTTATAAAGAAAGGATTTAATGATTAAGCAAAGTCTTATAATATTAAAAATATAAAAAAGGAAATGGTTAAATAATGGTTAAACTGATTATATTTTTAATTAGGTTATATACTTAATATAAATGTATATATCTTGCAAGTTATAATATTATCTTATTATAACTTTGTTTAATAACGATAGTTAAATATAAAAATATCATTATTATTTAATATTACGATTAATAAATCTTAAAATATCTTAATAATTTTATTACCTTTATCACTATGTTTTATAAGATCTTAAAAAACGTTAATTAACTTATTAAATACCTAATAATAATTTTTTATAAAAATATCTTAAGATATATTAATAAGTTTATTATATTAATAAAGTTAAAGCGTAATCCTTAATATGGTATTTAATTTATTAAATATACTTAATTAAATGATTAAATCTTTAATGTTTAATAAGATTAAGTATATTAATTAATATATCGATATTTTAATATTAAATATTAATTAGTTTAAATCTTTAATTGGTTTTAAATCATGGAATATGTTATATTAACATTTTATAACGCTAAAACTTATTTTAGATAATAAGTAATAAAATAGCTTATTATTATTATACCTTTTTAATTAATAAGGTTAAGATATAAATAAAGATAGCATATTTAACATTTATAATAAAGGTTTAAAAGGCTTTTAAATAAGGTTTTAATTTAATAAGTATAAGATTTTTATAAGTTATTATATTATATACTAAATATAATTTATTTATATATTAATTATTCTTTAATTTAATAGTTAAATAAGGAAAGTTAACGTAAATATTTTTCTTATTAAGTTATAATATTTATTATATATTTTTTAAGCAAAAATATATTACTTAAAGAGATATAAAAATATATAAATAAGTATTATAATAGTAATTATATGTCTTACTTGTTAAAAGATAAGTGTTATAATTTAAATAAAATAATTAAAAGATTAGTAAAATAAGTAACTATAAATTAAACTACTTAATAAAAGATAAGAATGTTATCTTATTAATTACTTACTTACTTATTAAAAACGTTATCTTAAAGTAAAAATTTATATATAAATAAGGATCTGTTTATTATAACCCTTTCCTACAGCCTTTTCTTACCACTTACTAATTTTTTAAAATTAACTTACTCTTTTCTACGCTACTACCTTTTACTTTACCATTCCCTAAACAAGAAATATTATTTAAAAACATTATAAATTACTTCGAAGATTTTTAATAAGGTAATAATACGTCTTAAGCCACATTATTTACATATAATATATATCTTAATAATAAACTTTCTACCATTATTATATCATAATTTATATTTATTATTTTCTTAAGCTTTTTACCTAAATTCGCTACACTTATAATTAAAAATAACAAATATAGCTTAACCATAATATCTATTATATCTTTTTTTTTTTACCTTATAAAAATATATTAAAAATAAATATATAAAGTTTCTTATATTAATTTTATTTCGATAATATATCGATAAAAGAAATAATAAAATATTTACCACATTCTTCGTCTTAATCCCGCTAAAAGATATAAAGCCATACCTTAATGCCATTTAATATAATATTAAAAATAATAGTAATAAAGAATAAGAGATAGCTTTTTACTTTTAAATATTAATTAAGTTTTTAAATAATATTAAAATAAGTAATACATCCTATAATAATTTAATATTTAAGCGGCTATTAAAGATTAAAAAAGATTAATATTAGAATTTTTATATTTAGTTATAAAGAATAAAAAGTTAAGTATATTATAAACTTTAGCTAATTTATTTACAGTTTAAAGATAGTTAAGTTTATAAAATTAAATAAGTAAATTATTTTAAAATATATTAGGTTTTAAGTAAAGAAGTTTTACATTTACTAATAAATTTAAAAGAATAGCCTTATAATAAATAAACTTATTATTATAGCTTTTAAAATAAAAGCTCGCAAGTTTCTTTATTATATTAAATAAATAAACATTAAATACTTCCTTTACCTTTATCTTTATAAGTATAACGCTAAACATAAACCTTAATAATTATTTTATTAACTTTAACCTTTCCACACAACTCTTACCTAATTTAAACGCCTACTAAAAATATTTTTCTTACCTTTATAATATTACTCTTTAATCCCCTTTAATTTTTTCATCCTTTATATTTACTTTTATATCCTTCATATTAAATAATAATAATCGTATATGTTTAAGTTATTTTATTAACGATAAAAAATATGCTTCTTTATGTTTAATTTTATTAATAACTTAAATAATATCGTCCAAAATATTACAAAACTTATTATTAAAAAATATATTATTAAATATAAGATAATAAATATAAAACTTTAGAATAATAATTAAAATTATATATTTCTTAATATTAATTATTATTATAATAATTTTACTAAATTTTTAAAACTTATTATCGTTTATTTTATAAACTAAGGGCGTTAACGTTTTATAAATAGAATTTATAGGTAATATTTTAAAGGCTTTATAATCGTTTAAAACCTTTTTTAACCTTTTTAATTAAGATAGTTTAAAATTTATTTATAAATTATAATTCTTAAAGATAAAACGATTAATATTAAAGTCTTTAATAAAGGTTAATTAATTATTAAATGTTTTTTAATCTAAATTAAAATATATAAATTACGTAAAGATGGTATAAAAAGTAGATTTAAAAAAGGTGATATTAAAAACGTGGTTTTATAAAAACAAGGAGGATGGGTAGTTAAAGATTAAAGTTAATTATTATTAATTAATTTATATAAGAATATATTAATTTAAATTAACTTATTTATAATAATTAAATTATTTATATTTTAGTTAATTGTTTTATCTTTAAAGATTTAAGCGTAGTATTAAGCTGGAGCAGGAGCTTTAAGGGAAGGGATAAAAAAGCTATTTAGGCTTTATAAAGCCGTAGATTAAGTTTTACGCTCCTGCCTTATATAATCAAAATAATTAATGAAAGAGAAAGATAAAGCAATGATAAGAAGGACGCTATATTTAAAAAATATAATAATTTAAAAAACGCTATTAAACTATAATAATAATATTTATAATATTAAAATTATAGCTTAAAAGTAAAAACTATAAAACAAAACAAGCTAAAATACGCTAATTAATACTTTAACCATATATACGTAATTATTATACCCTTAAAACTCCCGCCTTAACTTATCCCTCCTTAAATATAATTATAATATCCTTATAAAATTATATTTATAAAAAGGTTAAGATTAAAGTAACAATTAAAACTTTCTTATTATTTTAATTATTGTCTAAGCTTTAAATTAAATCTTAACTTTACTAACTTAATAATTTTACCTTTTACATTAATACAATTAAAAGCCGCTTTTGTTTTAACCTTCCGGCGTTTAACATCTTCTTATAGCTATATTTTTAAATCCCTTATAATAACTTTTTAATTATAACTACTTTAACCTTTCTAAACTATTAGAAATATAAGCTAAGGTTTAAAACTTAAGATCTTATAAATATCATTAACTTACTTATAAAAATAAGAAACAATGCCTTTAACATAAACAACAAACCTTATAATTTTAAATTTAAGTATTAAATCTAAAGAAAGAAAATCATCATATATTAAAAATATAGGTATTTTAAGAGCTACCTTAAATATAAGCTTAAATTTTCGCTTAAACTTAAGCTTATCATTAAAAATTTAAATAAATACCTCTTTTAAAACTTACCTTATAAAAGAAATAAATAATATAAATAACTTAATCTTAATCGATAATATTAAGTCATCTTAAGAAAGATTTTTAAATATTGTTTTAAAAGTTTCTTTAAACTTATTAATAAATATAAATCTTAAAAATAAAAGATAAGGCATTTAAGGGTTAATCCGCACATTTACATATTAAGATATTAATTTAATAAATGCCTTTAACATATTTTAAAAGCTTATAACAAAAGAAGTAACAAATAACCATAATATTAAAAATCTTTTATAAATTAAATATAAAAACAGCAATACTTAATAACTATAACTTTAGCCGTTTTCTTAATTAATAAAGTTAAAATAAACCACTTTAATAAGCTTTATTATACCATAGTTTATTTCCTTAATTTAAAAATCCTTTAAAAGAATAAATACATATAAAACTTTATATATACCTTTTAAAAACATATTAAAATAATAAACTTTCTACTAATTAAGGACATAAATCACATAATAAAAATATATTAAACTATTTTTAAAATCCACTTTCCTTCAATATAAATTACTTAAATATATATAACTTAAATGGAGAAAAGTCTTAAATATATAAAATTTAAATATGTTTTAAACCTACTAATTAAAACTTTCTTTAAAATTATGCCGCAACAGCCATATAAAGAATTCAATAATAATTATTCTAAATAGCAAGTTTCTAATAACTATAACTTAAAGCGATTATATTACTTTAATAATTACCTATTCCTTTTTATAATAACTATTAAAGGCGTTTATTAGGTTTAAAGCTTCAGCAACTTTTTAAAGGTTTTAATTAAAATTAAATAATATTTATTTATTGTTAAATATTTCCTTATACTATTTAATTAATAATTATCCATCATAAGATATTATAAAACAAATTAATAAGCTTATTTTAAAGTTAAATAAGTATTAAAAATTACTATTATTGTTATGAATATTTTATATAAGCTTATTAATCTCTTAAAAACCTTTTTACATTATGTTTTCTTTAATATTAACGGTATATTTAATAATTAAAGCTATTATAAATGACTTAATAATAATAAATAACATAATAATAACTTTTCTTAAATAAAATTATATAAAAATATAAAGAATAATTAAAGATAAATGATTAAGGTTAATATATATCTCTTAAGTCGATATAAATTAAATTTAAGCCTTTAATAATCTTAAAATATATTATTATTCTTTCTGAAAATATAAAATCTTTAATTAACTTTAAGAGGTTATTTATAGCTTAATTATTTAGCTTAAGTAAGTAAATTTAGCTAATAAAATAGCTTATTTAAATAGTAGGTTGTTAGAGGTCTTCCCGTGATATGACTTAAATACAGAATAATTAATAAAGGAACATTACGTAAACATTACTAAAAATACATATATAAAAATGACTATTAACGCTTACCTCCTTTACTTTTTTATAAGGAAGGTATAAGGCTATATCTTATAAATAAAATGGAAGTATATAAAATTAAACTTAATAAAGACTAGTTTAACATATGTTATGAATATATGACCACTTATAATCCTTTAATAAAGTCACCTCTCTTTTTTATGCTTTTGTCTTTAAGAGTAGAAAGTCGTTACGATCTTACACGTAAGTAAGTATAAGTGCATGTTAAAATGCTATAAAGATTATCATAATATATGCTTTATGTCGTAAATTATCGTAAATAATCTTATTACGTTATAACTTTTTGTTTATTAAGAATAAGAATCTTTTAATTTAAGGTGTATATAATAAAAATAAGCTACTTTTTCATATCGCTTTGATTTCTTTTCTTAATAGCTTTAATTTAAATTATACTTAAAAAAATAACTTTAATATTATAACTAATACTTATTTTTATACGTGTTAATGTTGCTATTATGCCATAATAAACTAAAAGGATAATAATCGTATAGATTTTAAATATATTATAATAGTAAATAAATATTATTATAACTTAAAATAAAAAATAATTATTAATTTATATAAATATGTTTTTAAAATACTAACGTTATTAAAACTTAAAGAAGGGTTGTATTTAAATAAGTAAATAATCCTTATTTATTAAGACGATAAATTAAATATTAAGTAACTTCTACATTAAGCGTAGGTTATTATAGATTATGTTAAGGATTTAATATATGGTATGGGTGACCTTTTAATGCGATTACAGCAGATTGTTAACATTTAAATTAAGCTATAAAAAATATTACAAGAAATTAAAAATAAAGTTATAGAAAGCAAGAAAAAGATAATTAAACGTTGCTAAAATATTATAAAAAACTAAAAAGAATGTAATATAAAAGCTATAAAAGGTATTATTAAGGTATTTGGTTTAATATTAATAAAGATATAAAATTTTAATAACTTTTTAAACTATATTAAGGTTATCGGCATATGTATGGTTAATATAAATAATGATGATTTCCCCGTTTAATAAATGGTTAATAAATGAATAAATAGTTTTAAGAATAATATAAGGTGGGTATTAGTGACGATGGTAATATTCTTAACGTGTTAAGTAATAGCGACGATGATGGGAATAATAATGATAATAATGATATAGGTAATAATAAATAAAATGAGCTGGTTAATTAAAGTGATGGAATTATTATAACGTAATGGTTTCTTAACGTTAAGGATGTAAAGATTGTTTATATCTTATTTTAGTAAACTTGGATATAGTTAAAACTAACTTCTATAAATTCTTATTATTATTATAACTTAGCTATTTAATTAAATATTTTCTTTTATATCTTTTATCTTTATAATTTAAAATAGCTTTAACATTATATATATTATCGTTTATAGGTTAAACTTATTATTTTACTGGTACCTTATTAAGCTGTGGAATAAAAAGTTTAAAATAGCTAATGTTAAAGATGTTGTGTATTTTGTATTAAAGAGGAAGTTTAATCTTATAAGCTAAATCATGGTATCTAATAAGAGCCTTTACCTTAAAGGGACTAAGATATTTATCAGATAATTTGCGGTTAAGTTATCTTTAATTTATATATTTTGTTAATATTAATATAAGTTGTTTTTTCTTAAAAGATTTATTAAGATGACCTTTATTATACCATTTTACGTATGTAACATTAGATCTTTATAATAAGTTTATAGTTTATCTACGGTTTTTTAGTAAAGCTTTTATTTTATTAATTATATCCTTTGTTATGCTTGTTAATAATGTGGCTGCGAGATTAATAAGTCCTTTAGTATAAAACCATAATGAAGGTATGTTAGTATTTATTTATATGTTAAATATATTAACGTATTATAAACTTATTTAGTTAAAATGAGCTTTATTGCTTAATTTGTTTGTTTGAATTTGTAAAAGGTTTGTAAATAATACTTTAAATTTTAATTTTATTATTTTATTTAACTGTTGTTTTATAAGTGGTATATTGTGGATAACCTTCGTTTTATGGTGAGTTTGTTATAAAGGGTTTTTTAGAATTTACTTATAAATAAGGACCTTTTATTTAAGATAATCCCTTATGGTAGTTTAAATTTAAGGAATATAAAATAGAAGAAAATTTTTATTAAACTAAAGGCCTATAGGTTTATTATAGTGGGAATATAAAAAGCATATTTAGAAAAACGATTAACCATTATTAATATATTGTCATAAACCTAACCTTACGTCGATACATTATTAGGTAAATTAATAACAAAGTTTATAAATATTTCTTTACTAAGGCCATTAAGTATTAGTAAAAATATTAAAAGCTTGTAAAATAAATACGTCCTTACCTTAATTCTTTAATAAATTATGTATATAATGATATAATATTTAATATCTTATTTTAATATATCCTAATAATAATAATTTATAAGATGTTAAATTATCTTAAAGATCTCTTAATAATTAGTAAAGGTAACGTTATGATAATTACAAAGAAACTTTATTTATAATATTTTAAGGACGTATATTTATTTTTTATATTGTAAGATCCCATCTTAATCCATCTATTAGTGTTAAGATATAACTGCTTTATCGTAATTTTTTTTCCTTTAATCTTTATTAGCTATGAAACTATCTTGCTATTGTTTTATTTTAAGCTATTATAATAATGATAGATTTAACGTCTTTTTATCCTTAATTACTATCTTAATAAAGGAACTTTTACAACTATCTTGCTACTACTTGCTAGTAAAATTATTAAGACTAGATAGATAAGATAAACCTTAAAACTTATTTAAAAACCTAAATAATATGCCATATCTTTTTATAATATTAATAAATAACTATGGAAATATATACATGGTTTATCCATTAAGATTGCTTAATAAAATAAAATCTACCCTTTAAGTATTAAAAGTAGGGTAATTAAATTCCTCACTTATAATATATAGCACTCTTTTATTATTATACCGTAAGACTTTCTTTTATTCCAAGAATTACTTTTAAAAAAATGGTAAAACATTATATTTAGCTTTACTTTTCCTTGCTTTATCTTTATAATTTAATCGCCAAGAAATCTCATTGGCAAGGTTAAGCTTCCTTAGTTTATAAATAATTTAAAAGTTAAAAATAATTAAATCTTATATTTATTTTACTTATTTATTATTTAACTTTAATTTTAACATAATATATTAAAAATTAAGATAATCTATTAACACTTTAACGATATATTTTAAATAAAATAAATAATATCGCCATTTCTTAAATGCGTTTACTATCGCTAACATCTTAGCGTCCGATATAATATAATTAACTTTAACTCCTTACAACTTCCTTAAAAAGAAGGCTATTAGATACTATATTAAATCATATAATTAAGAAAAGACAACGCTTATAACCCATTATAAAACATTTATTTCCACGTAGATAAAAAGCTATAAGTCATAATATTTCAAAATAAAGACTTTAAAAAAACAATCTTTAAAATATTAAAAGGCTTCCAAACACTTAAATATAAAAACAAAAGTCCGTTACGTTTTCATTTATAATAAATTAATAAGAGACATTATTATCTTTAAATAACCCTTAATAAAACGTTTATAGAACCTTATAAAACCAATAAACATTTAAACGTTATAAATGCAACATAAAACTAGCCATTCTATAATTATCTTAACTTTATTTAAATCCATTTAAATCTTTTCTAAGGTAATAATAAATCTTAAAAAAATAACAATAATAACATTAAATATACACTTTTATAAGTTCACATAAAATCCTTACTCTTTAAGACGTATAAATATATTATAAATATACTACATATATAATTTTTCGTTAATAAAGTAAATAAGGATATTATTTAAATAAATAATACATATAATATTAATTAATCTAACAAAGGTATGGTTTATATAATTTTAAAACGTAGTTAAGGCATTAACTAATCTAAATAACATTATTAAATATTTAAAATAACCATATTTAATATGGAACACCATTTTTCACTCATCACTTTCGTAAATATATAACTAATAATATACGTCTTTAAGATTTAATTTGGTATATCTTTAAACATTTAAAAATTTATTTAATATCTTATTAATAAAAAGTAAAGCTATATAATCTTTTTTTATAATACAATTTAACGTGTAATAATTAACACAAAATTGCAACTTCCTTTTTAATTTAAGAATAAATAATATTAAAGATTTAGCAAGGCTTTTTAAAGGTTGTATTTAACCACGTTAAAAGGTTATTTAAATATATTCACAAAATATGGTTTATTTTAATTTTGTTAATACATATATCAGGCCGTAAAAAGGTTGTTTTTCTTCTTTAAGGTTAATACGATAATTTTAATCTTAATATTTTAAAAGAATTAATGTTAAAGTAATATTAAATATATTTTTAAAATCCTTATATACCAATAATATGGCAACATCTTCCTTATTAAGGCTATCTTATATTATAAAACATTACTTTAATTTTAATAGATTTTCTTATATTATAGCCATAGTAAGCATAAATATATATTATAAATTTTATACTACTTATTTTATTATTTTTTTTTATAAACTAAATTAATATTTTAATCATTTAATTAATAATATTAACAGCTAAATTTTAAGTTTAAGATAACGTTAATTCTATAAGCTTATAACAAGCTTAAGATAATATTATAATTAAAATCTTAATCGATTATTTTAATATCGTTATAAAATCGCTAATAAACCCTTTAAAAGTTAGTAATTTTAATAATAATATATAATTAATCTAAAATATACCTTTTTCTATAGAAGCCACTAATAAATTAGCTTGATTTTAAGGTAAATAGTTACGTCGAAAAGAGATGATAGGTATAAATTATCTTATAATTTAATTTAATATTAATTAACATCTTTAATTTTACCTATCATCCCTTTAATTATAAACATATTACAGTTTTGATATATTTACTTAAAAATGTCTTATCTTAAGTAATTAAACATACCTTAAGTAAAATAATATTTAAATTTATTATAAACTCCCCCACTTTTTAATATTTATTAATTAAATATTTATAATTCTTACATTTAAAATATTAAACCTTTAGATAAGTGGCGATGTAATAATTTTATTCTTTATATTTAAAGTATATTTTAATATCTTTAAAAAGGTGTAAAAATTTTATATTATTATTATTATAGCGTTTAAAGTTTAAACCTTCTTTAATTTTTAACGACTTATTATGAGGCTAACGGAATTATTATTAATTTAAGTTTTTTCTTTTAACATCTTTTTTTAAGGTGTTAACATATTTTTTTGGAATATTAACGTCACTTTAGTAAAATAATTTTTAAAATGTTTTAAACAATTAAAGCTTTATCTTAAGGTTTCTACAAGTATTTAGTATATTACCCCTAAATATTTTATTTTAATATTTAATATTAAAGGAAATTAAAAAATTATTTATCTTTAAATTTTTAATATAGATATTAATATCCTTAGCTTTGACGTTTTTAAATCTTTTTAAGAAGGTGTTAAATAATTTATTAGACTATTAATAAATATCTTTTAAAGCCATTATAATGTTAAACTTTTATAACTTTAAGTCTTTGATTAAGTTATAAAACCATTACTTTATTTTATTTTATATTAAATCTTCCTTTAACTTTTCAGACTCGTTAAAAAAACGATACCATTATCGTTACGTTAAACTTATTAAATAATTATTAGTTAATAAGGTTTTATCTCAATTAATCATATAGTTATAAATAAGAAAACGCTCTTAAAAAATACTTAAAAAGATTATAAATTCTACCTTAATATTATCTTTATCTTTTTTATAAGAAAATTTTAACGTAAATCACTTATCTCTTTTAAGACTTTTATTACGAGCCTACTTCATAAGATTATAATCGTTAATATTAATATCCCTTCCTTCTCTTAAAACTTTTACCTTTTTTACTAATTTTCTTTTCTTTTATCCTTACTCCAACGTAACAAATTTAACTTTAAATTCCCTACAAGATAATTCCTTAAAATCTTTTAATTTTAAATCTCTACCATTAATTTAAACATTATTCAAATTAATACTACTACTTTAATCGTTTAACATTATTCCACTCTCTCCATAAAAAGAGGTAAATAAACGTTTATAAATCATAACAGGCATAATAAAAAATTAAAGTTATATCGCTCTTTATTAAACAATTTATATAAATAGGTAAAAAGCGTTAAACTGTTAGAAATCTTCCCATAATATAACTTAAATACAAAATAATTAATAGAAAAACACTACGCAAATATTGTTAAAAGTATATATATAGAAATAACTATTAACACTTACTTCTTTTACTTTTTTATAAAAAAAATACAAAGCCACATCTTATAAATAAAATAAAAGTATATAAAACTAAACTTAATAAAGACTAGCTTAATATATATCATGAATATATGACCATTTATAATCCTTTAACATAGGTATCGTTATATTATAAAGTTATTAATTTTACTTCTTTTTTTACCCTTTTTTTTTCTCCTTTTTTTTAATTTATTAAGAAATTCGTTACTTATTAATTATATTTAATAGTTTAAGCAAAGGCATACAGCTAATAATACTTAATAAAGAGGTTTTTATTAAATATGATAAAGCGTTATAAAATGATTATAAAAGCTTTCTTTCGGATATAAGTTTAGATAGGTATAAGGGTTAAAAATTATTTAAAGATTATATTAAATTTTTTTTAATGATTACTTTTAAGCTTGGTTTTAAGGCTATTTTAAAAGCTTTTACTAAAGCTACTACTAAAAGTAGTAGTATAATTAAGAAGATATTTATAAACAAGTTATAAAGGATATTTTTAAGCCGATTTAAGGATAAAAGATATAATGTTAAATTATTAAAAGTTATTATTAATTAAGTTATTTTAAAACGTTAAAAGTTAAACAAAAAGGTTTAATATTATTAGAATAATATTTCCTCCTTTTATTCTTTAATAAGCTTAAAGCATAAAAACTATTTTAAACCTTATCCTTAATTTATATTATAATAAGTTTATAATAATAATATAATCTCGTAACTTAAGAAAAGTTAAAATCTTTAAAATCTAGTTTTAAAATTACTTCTTTAAAGATTAACTTATTACCGTTAAATTAAAATAAATAAATAGCCTTTTTACCTTATAAAACATTTACCTTATATTAATATTAAAAGATATTTTAATATTTTTTAATTAATACTTTTTTAGGTGTTATTTAGGATAGATATATATATTAAGATGTCCGATTTATTAAATTTTAGATAATTGTTAAGTTAAATTTACAATATTTTTTACTAACTTTAAGGACTCCATTATTTAAGATGAAGCTAATATACATTAAGCTTTTATAAGATAAATTAATTAGTAAATATATAACATATTTAAGTAATAATTTTTATTAAGTTATAAGATTTTTTATCTAAACTTATAAACTCTTTAATAAAGTTTTTTATAAATATTATAAAAGACATTTTAAGGATTTTAAATTTAATAATCACGTTAAGATATAGCCGTTTTTTAATTGTTAATTTATCTTTAATATAGTTAAAAAAGCTTATAAAATATGTTATTATTTTATAATAAGGTATTTATATAAATTCCAAAACGATAAATATATGCGTTTTAAGGCTCGATACTTACGCGATCTTTTGTTAAAAAAAGATATAAATATTAGAAATACCTTTATAAAAGAGATAATCAATAGCTTAAAACTTTTAAAATGAGTTGAAAAACATATTATATTTTTAAATTAACAAATAACTAACATAAAGTAGGTGTTACTTATAAATAATTAAGTATTAAGGCAAGCAGTAAAAGACATTAATTAAAAGATTTATAAAGAATATTATAAAAAAATATATTATCTTAAATCATCTTTATTCAAATAATATCTAAATCTAGGTAAATTAAGTATTAGAATATAACAAATAATAAAGGAATTAAGCTATAAATAATAATAAAAACTTAATAACTCTTAGATATATAATTTAATTAAATGAATTATTAATCTTCTTTTTCTTCCTTCTTTTTGTTAGATTTATTAAACTTATTGTTTATTATGATATATCTTTTTTTTTATCTTATAAGGATTTAAACCTTTATAGAGCTAGTTCTTCATATAATTTCATAATTAAATTTTATAAACTCCCTTTACATTTAATTAATACTTAGCTAGATAATATTCTTAAAAACCTTTCTTAAAAGGTTATTAATAATTTAGATATTTTCTTTAAGGTTTATAAATTTTTAAAAGCCTTTTTTATTTTATATAAAATATTTTAACCTTTCCTTTACAAATATACTATATACAATCAAACCTCCTAAATCTTTAATAATATATTTAAAATTATTATAAGCTTTATATATAATATAAGGACTATTTTAACTATATTTAAACTTATTCTTCTAAGATTTATTAATATATCTTAAAAGGTTATATAAGAGTATTAAGTTATTTTTTTATAATAATATCTTCTTTATTTTAGGGATAAGTTTAACATTATTACAATTAGCTTATTCCTTACGCTTTTAGATAATAATCTTAAACATTTTTTCTACGTTATCCTTTTATCTTTTAACCATTTTAACTTTTATAATTAAAAGATCGGTCTTAAAAAAATATCTTTTTAGTTTAAGACTTTTTAAAAAGGTATAACAATTTTAATTAAAAGTATAGGATTTTTTTTATATATTAATTTATAAAGATTAAGATTATATTCTTATATTAAAATCTTATCGATAAAGATTATAATATCTAGCTTTAAAACCTACCCTTTATAAATACTATTAGTTATCTTTTTAAATATTATTTTAATTAGTTTATGATTAATTTTTATTTATCTTTAAACTTATAAGAAATATGTTAAACCAACATCTTTATATATATTTATTACTTTATATACTTTAATAATATTAACTTTAAATTTAAGGCCTTTATTAACTTTAATTTTTAAAAGAATATCATATTATATTAAGATTTTTTTAATAAAGAATTTAACTATTAAAATAAAATTAACTTTATAAAAAGCTTTACTTTTTAAATAATCCCTTAATTACTCTTAAGCTTTAATAATAATGATATACTTATAATCATTAGATATATATTAAACGTTTATTATTTAATAGGTAAAAAGATTAATAAGCTTTAAGCTTTTTATAAAATTTATAAGCTTTTTAATATTTATTTTTTAACATTAAAGATAAGATTAAAACACTTTAATAATATAATTATATATACCCTTCTAGTAATATATTATTAAGATTTTTTTATAAATCAACTCTCTTCTTTTATAATTATAATTAATATAATATAATTAGATTATCTTTTTCCTTTTTAATTTATTATTAATAATTTAACATTAATAATACCTTTTATCTTTTTTTAAAAAAAAAATACCATCTTAAACCATATATCTTAAAACCTTTTATTTAAAAGAAGTTTTAACCTTTTAACTTTTCTTTAATTAATCTTTAATAAACCTTCTTAAAAGCTTTAAAATAGTTATAAATAAGGTTATTTCCTAAAATTTAATACTTTAAATCTTTTTAAGATTTAAGATAAAGGTTTTAACTTTTAGTTAATTATAAAAGTTAAAGACTTGTAAAATATTAACTAATATTAAATTCAACTATAAATCAATAAAATCGTTAACATTTCCTTCTTATTAATCGTTTTATAAATTAAATAAACTATTAGGCTTTTTAAATAAAACGTTTATAATAATATTCTTTTTATTAAATATATAATAAATCTTAAAATTAAACATCTTAATATAAGTAATTTATTTTATAAAAGATATATTAAATAAGTTTAAAAATCTATCGTTTAATTAAACGATAAATACTTTCGCATTTATCTTAAACTTAAACCTAACGCTAAAAAAATAATTATAAAACTTTTTAAAAAATTTTATTATTATTAAATACTTTTTTTTAATAACGTTATAATTTAACTTAAAACCCTTCCAATAACCTAATTTAAATCTCGTAAATTTAAAATTACCATCTTTATTTAATTAACTTATAATACAACCTTATCTTTTACTTAAAGCATCAGTTTTCAAAATAATTAATAACCTTAACTTATAATTAATCATTATAAGACATAATACCATTATTAAAGCTTTTTACAAAATAAACATTACTTATTATTAAGGCTTTTCCCATCTAAACAGCTTATTCTTTCGCAATAAAACGGTCAAAAAAATATTATAAAAGCATAATAATCAACTTATATTTAAAAATAAACAATCATTCTAATAAATATCTTAACCTTAATCACATCCTTACACTTTTTCCATTTAAAAATCTTTAAAACTTTTACTTCATTAAGCCATCTCCCATTAATACCACATATATAACTAACAATCTTTACCGTTTAACCATAAAAAACTAATTTAATAATATTAATAATAATACCTTTAAGTTTAAAATTTAAAAATACATTATTAAAATTCTTAAAATATTTTAAAATAAACCATTAAACGTCAAAAAAAACCTCTTAATTATCATACATAATCTTTAATCCTTTAACCCTTACATCATTAAAAAAAGATTCATATATATAAGATGCTAAATCATAAAAAAAACATATAATAACTCTTAAAAAATATACTACTAAATTTATAACTCTTTATAAAAGAATAATTATTCATAATAAACCAATCGATATTATAAAAATAATAAGATTTTTATTAAACATTAAAAAAATAACTTAATTATAGCCGAAGAAAAAGTTAATTACTAAAAAAATAATACACATAACAAATTTTTTAACAAACTTATTGCAGCCTTTAAAGAGAAACATATCTTTAATTATCTTTAAATTAAGCTTAATAGTTAAATTAATTAATTAAAAATCGCCATTCTTCTTTAACATAAAAAACCAAAGGTTACAATATAAGCTATAACTTTCTTTAAAAAAACCGTTATCAAATCTTTTTTAAAAAAGTTAAATCATTTTAAACTTTATAAATATTAAAATTAAAATGTTTTTAACCTGCTACATTTTATATAATATTGTCTTAATCACATAAAGAAAAGTAATCTTATCTCATATCCTTTTAACTTTGTTAAAATTTTATACTAAGGCCATTTCTCTTTAATAAAGAATTTTTATAAAGATTTCTTTCTTTTAATTAATAAAATCCATATCTTTAAGCTTTTTTAAGATATTAATTAACTTTTTAAAAAATAATTTAATACCTTTAAGCTTTTTTATAAATCTAAGAAAGATATTTTTATAAAGGTTTTTTTTCAAAAATTTATTAAAGCCTTCAACATTTTTAACAGCTTTCTTCAATACTTCTTCCTTCCAATTAAATATTCTAAAAGGCATTAATTTATTAAAAGGAACATTATTTATAAAATAAACCTTTTAAGATTTAAATTTATATATAATATTAATTAAAGTTAATTTTTAATTATTACGTTATTTTACTTTATTAACTTCCTTTTTAACCTTTTTAATTAACTCTTTAATAATTATCTTTATAATTTTTAAAAAGTTATTATCGATAATAATTACTATAAGTTAATCTCTCTCCTTTAATTTAAAAAAAGGTTTCCTTAATATAAGTAGCCTTAAAATTGTTAAAAGTTTAATTAGTTATCCCTTAATATTATTAAAGATATTAATAATATTAATCTTTATAAATAAATTATTCTAAATTATTTAATAAATTATTAATAATTATTCTGGTTCTTATAAGATATAAAGCTTATATTCATTATTAAAACAACCTTTAACAACAACAACATTTAATTTTCTTAATCATATAAGTTTATTAAATCCTCCAAGACTTAATTAAGATCGTTATAAAAAGATAAAAAAAATTTTATCTTTATTAAATTAAAAATTAAACATCTTATAAATATATCTCTTTTAAAATAAAATATTATTTTAGCCATAAAAATAAAGTTAATTCTTAATAACAATTTTAATAAATATTAAACATCGTTAATCATATAAAATAATACTATAAAGCTTTATCCTACAATTTATAAAAGCTCCTCTATAACATTAACACATTAAATAACTTTAAAAACTACATTAAACCTAAACCAAAAAAAGTAAGATTATTCTCTAAAATATATTATACTTCATATAATAAAACTTAACTATAATATTAACTTAAGTATTAATATTAACAATCTTTAAAATAAAACTTTCATCTTTTATTAAGCTAATTTTAATAATAAGTCTAAGTAAAAGTTAAATATATACTTTAAAATCTTTTAAAAAAAACAGTTAAATTAAAGGCTTATTCTTTTAATATTAAAGACTTAAAGACTCTTATATAATAAAAATTTATATAAATCTTTAATTAATAATTTTAAATATTAATTTATTTTATTTAAAAGCCTTTATAATATCTCTTATAACATTTTATATAGCCACTTTAATAAATTCTATAAGGACCATTCCTTTACTTTATTTAGCTAGGAATTAATAAATAAAATTATTAAATTTAGGTAAATATTTAATTAATTAATTTTAAATTAATTTAAATTTCTTTAAGAAATTAACATTTAATCGCTTCATTTAAAACTTTATAACCTCAAGGTTATATAAGTCTTTAACCTTAATATTTATTTTCTTAAAAAGCTTTATAAAAGGTTTTATAAAAGATTTTAAAGGTTTTAAAAACTTTATAATAATATTTTTAAATAAATCAAAACATAGAACTTTCTTAATATCGTCTTCGTCTAAAATATTTCGATTAATAAACTTTCTTAAACCATTCCTTTATTGCTTAATAACATTAATTTTAACAATTTTTATAAATTCTTATTAATAAATAAACTTAATATAATTAAATCTATCTTAATTCACTACCGTTTTAACTTAAATATAATTTAATAAATTATCTTTATCATATAAATCTTTGGTTAAACTAAATATTAAAATTTAAGTTAAAGATTAAGCTAATTCTTATAATTAAAAATTAAGGTTTAAATTAATATACCTTTTAATAATTAAATAATTATAAGCCTTTTTTATAAACTTATCCCTTATAAAATAAGTTTTATATATTCACTTTAAAATAACATACTTAATAAAGACTCTTACTTTCTTAAATTTAACTATAACATACTTAAAGATATAAATATCTCATAATTAATTAAGACCTTTACTATTATTTAAGAAATATTAACAAATATTTTAATTATAGTAAAGGATTCTTTAATCGTTTAAAAAATCCCTTAATTAACATTTAAAGAATTTATGCCTTAACTTAACATAAAACCAACATTAATTTAGCTTATATCCTTTAAACCAAGGTAGCAAGTTAATACCAATATAATCGTTAAAATTAAAAAGTATATTAACTAAGGACTATTACTTAAAAAATGGTTATAACCCTTTAATTTTAAAATTAAAAAGCTATAATATAAAGGTTTATATTATATTAAAATATATTTAATTATTATAAGCTTTATAAGTAAATTAATTAAGAAATTTTAATCGTTTTAAAATATAATATATCTAACTATATTCTTATTTAAAACCTTTAAGATTTTAACGGTAATAATTAAGTTTTAAATTTACCAACCATTTAATAATCTCTTTTATAATTAAATTACCAATTTAAAATTAATCATTACGCTTTAAAATAATCTTAATTAATAATAAATCTTAATTTAAATCAAGTTCTTAAAATTAAATATAACGTAGTTATATTTAAATAAAAGATTACTTTTTTCGATTAAATAATTAAAACGTTAAATATTATCTTTAAATAAGTAACTATTTTAAATCAATATTATCATTAACCTACTTTTAAATATTCTAAATTAAATTATCATAACTCATCTCCTTTAAGCCTTTATAACCTTTTATATTTATAAACAACGTTATTTATATAATTTTTTCCTTATTAATTCAGCTTAATAATAATATAATATTATATATTAACTAATCCTTAAATAACCACTCCATTAAAGCCTTATACTTTATTATTAAAGTATTAATATTACTAAGCTTTAAAAGGATTAATCCTTATTTAAAGACCTTAATTTATTCTTTAAAGGATAAACGTTACACTAAATTATTAACTTTAAAATATATTTTTAAGTTAATTTTTATTACTTCTTAAATAATATTTTTCTTAATGGCGTAACAAATTATATCCTTAACTTTTAACGTTATAACTTAATAAGGAATTTTATAAATAATATTTTTATCGTTTATATAAAATATAACAAATAATTAATTAACCTTTTTTAACTAGTTTAAAATATTACAACCATTAAAATAATATTAAAGATATTTATTAAAAATAAAGGGCAGTAAAGTTATCATATAATATAAAATAAAAGGCATTTTAAAAATAATTATAAGACTTATAATAATATTTTATTATTAAGTGGGACCTATAAATAAATTAATCTTACTATTATTATTATTACCGTCCCTAAATTTTAAAATTATAACTATAAGTATTTACTTTTTAAAAGTTTTAAGCGTAAATATTCCAAGGGATATAACGTTAAAAGAGGTATAAAAGATCATATTAATAAGCATAATATATCCATTAAAAATAAGTAATAACGTATAAAATATATAAGACTTAAAGGCTTTAACATTTAAGATTAAGATAATACTAAAGATATTTATATATAAATAATATAATAAAGATTTAAAAAATTCCTCCACTATAAGAGTAAAAAGATTAAGATTATATATAAAAGATTTTTACAAAAAATCAATTTAATAATGATAATAATAATAAATAATTTTTCATAATCTTAAACTTTAAGTTCTAAAAATATAACCGATATATATATATTAATCAACTAATAAAGGCGTTTAGTATAACCCTTTAAAAGCTTTTAATCAACATTTTAACTTAATTGCTTTAAATTTAACATATTACTATACTAAAGTTATTATAATATTAAATATAATAAGCAATATTAAAAAACATTTTAAAAGCCTTTATAATACTTATTGAAAAACCTATATACACAATTAATTTAAGGTAATAAAAAGCTTTAAAATAATATTATCATATTAATTATATAATTTAAAAGTAATAACATATCTTATTGGTATAAGAAAATATTATAAAGTATTTTTAACTTTAAGCTTTAACCGTTATACTTTAGTATTAACTATATAAGCCATTATATTATATATTTTAAATATAATAAATAAGACTTTTAACTTTATATATTTTTTAATATTATAATATCTTCTTAATATTTTATATTAATCTTTATAGTATAACTTATAAGTCTTAAAGCTATATATTTATATATCTTTAAATTTTAAATATTATAATCTTTAAATTATTAAATCTTTAATATTTTTTAAAGTTATATTTTATATCTTTAATCTCTTACTTTAAATATTCCTATTAATCAACGTTATTATAATAAATTAATAATAAATAAATCTTAAAAGATTTTAAATAATCGCTATAAATAACTTTATCTTTAAATTAAAAAACATTATAACTAATTAAACTTTTAAGATCTTTAACGCTCCTACTTACTTAATACCATAAGATTATCACCTATTCTCACCTTATTTAAACCGATTAAAAAACAATCCTTTTAAGATTAAAATTACAGGTTTAAATCCCATAATAATCGCTAAATAAACTAAAGTAAAAGCTTTAAGGAAAAGGATAAAAGAACTATTTAAGCTTTATAAAGCCGCAAATTAAATTCTACACTCTTACCTTATATAATTAAAACAATTAATAAAAAAAAAAGACAAAACAATAATAAAAAAGACACTATATTTAAAAAATATAATAATTTAAAAAACGCTATTAAACTATAATAACGATATTTATAATATTAAAATTATAACTTAAAAATAAAGACTATAAAACAAAACGAGCTAAAATACGCTAATCAACGCTTTAACCATGTGTACGTGACTATTATACCCTTAAAACTCCCGCCTTAACTTAATATTTTTACAATTAAAGTTAAAGTTTTTAATAATAAAATATGTTAGCTTAAATTTAATTAATTTAAATTTCTTTACATAAGGTAATTTAACCTTATTAAGTAAATTAAATTATTTCTTTTAAGGGAGATATTTTTTATATAATAAAGCTTAATTTTAAAAATATATTATGAAAATAAAAAAAGGTATTTTATAATTATTATTAAATTAAAATATATATCTATATTCATATAAGTATATATATTAAGAAAAGTAATATTTTTAAGTTTAAATCTTAAGAAAGGGATATTAAAAAAGTAAATATACTTTTTCTTAATAATTAAAGCTATTATAATAATTTTTTTAATAATTTTAAAAGGTTAAAGTAAAAAAGTTATTAATTATATATATATAATATATTATAAATATTATAATAAAGCATTATTAATAACATTTTAAATATTATTATTATTAATGAAATATGGAATATTTTAAGGATTTATATAAAAGGTATTTCCTATAGCTTTAAGTTAATTAAAGAATAATAATTTAATAGAAATAAAGTAAGATAATTAATTACTTAAGTTTATAAAGATTATTATATTATTAAGATTTTCTCCACCTTTAATAGCCTTTTTTTATCTTCATTTATATCTAAGATTAAAATTACTATAATAAGAAGGTTTTAGATTTATATATAAAAATAAGGTATAATTAAAAAAGTTTACGTAATAAAATTTTAAAATTTATAATAAATTATTTTAAAATTTAAATTATTTAAAATTAATTTTTTTTATTTTTTAAAAAATTTATTTGTAAAGTTATAAATATTTAATCTTTTAAAGAAAATAATAATCTTTAGTTACTATTAATAGCTACTTATTTTCTTATCTTATTTACTTAAGTAATATTAATTATATAAAGATGTAACTAAAATTATTAAAATTAGTTTAATATATATTTCTAAAGGATATAAATGTTAATTAATTATGTTTAAAATTAATAAAGTTATTTAAATTTAAATTATAAGTATTATTAACGATTTATGATTAACTTTTCGATTATAAAGTTAATAATATATTAAGTTATATAAGTTATATCTATTATATTTACCTTAACCTTTATTATTAATTATATATGTAAATATGTTTTTATAAGGATTTTAATAATTTTACCAATATTAAGTATAATTAATTATAATTTTTATCCTTTAAGAGTATAAATTAAGTTAATTTTAATTATTTACGTTATATTATTATAAAATAAGTATTAATTAAGTAAATAAGGCAAGAAAATAAATAATTATTAAAAATATTAAGGTTATTAAAATTATTATATCATTTTATATAAGTTATATCTGTTATATTTATCATATATTAGTTAGATAAATATTTTTTTATAAATAGTTATTGCTTATTTATTTTTTAAGTTTTATATTTAAATAAGGTATTATTATAAATAATTTTTATAAGGCTTAAATAAATGATATTTAATTTAGTTATTTACTTTTTATATTATATATTTATATTAATCTTATATTAAGTTTTATTATAAATATAAATATCTTAAAGATACATCCTTACTTATCCCTTTTAACCTTACTAATAAATAACCTTTATAAATCTTTTTTTAAGCAGGTCAACATTTACCATTTAAATTATTTTTATTTTAACCTTTTTATAAGAGTGTTATTATTTCAATAGTAGCTAATTTCAATAGTACCCCACCAATTTTTGACCTTACCCTATTAGGCAGGCGGTAAGCGTTTTGCCACCAATCAGAACCCTATCGCACGCCAATCTCAGCCTCCGTCGCAAATATCCAAATAACTTCGCGTATACTGATTCAAATCAATTGACATTTATATCATTTGGAAGCTCAAATTGAAGCGGTTCGAATGATATAAGTTACATTCAAATGCACCCAGTATTGGGCTCGCAATAGGGGTATAAATCTTATAGGGCTATTTGGAAGGCCACGTGATAGCCCTGAGGTCGACCCCGAATTGCCTGCTGTCCTAATCTTTTCCAAACTGCAAGCTTAGTATTGGATGCACTTATATGCAACTTATATCATTCGAACCGCCTCAATTTGAGCTTCCAAATGATATAAATGTCAATTGATTTGAATCAGTATACGCGAAGTTATTTGGATATTTGTAAGAGGTGTTGATATTAGCTTGCGATTGGCGGCAAAACGCTACCGCCTTCCGATTCGGGAAATGGTGGGGTACTATTGAAACATACTACTATTGAAATAGTAATACTCTTTTATAAACTTATATATTTTTAATAATAAAGATATTAATTATGCCTTAAATTTATAAAGGGGTTTTATAGCAAGGGGGTTAATGAAAGAAATTAATTAATAAGGAAACTAATAAGGAAATTGATAAGGAAATTAATAAGGAAATTGATAAAGAAACTGATAAAGAAATTAATAAAGAAATTGATAAGGAAACTAATAAGAAAATTGATAAGATAAGAAAAAAAACCGGAAAATTGTTAATTTAGAAAAAAAATCCACTCGGGAAAGATTATTACGTATTAACGTTTTTACTTATAACTTCATAGAATTAAATTAGATAAATCTTAGAGAAACTTTATAAAAAGCCTTACATAATAAGCTAATTAATAAAATTAATTAAAGAAAAAACGCACTTAAAATGGTTAAGTTATATATATAAATAATATTTTTTAATATTTAAAAGCTAATAACTTTATGAGATTAAGCCTGATTAGGAAATAAAAAACATTATTAAATAACTTACGTAATTATTTATATAATGGTATACGATGTATTACACCACGTCTTTTATAGCTTGAGTTATTTAAATTTAAATTTTAATGATGTAAGAAGGGCCGTTGGAAAAATTTTTAAGATTTTCCCAACTTATCTTATAATATTAAAAAATAAAAGCTTTTATATTTATAACCCTTTTTATTTATAATCTTATGGAATTAAATCAGAAAAATATCGGATAAGTTTTATAAAAGATTTTATATAATTAACTATTTAATAAAATTAATTAAAGAAAAAATAAACTTAAAATAGTTAAATTATATAAATAAATATTATTTATTAACGTTTAAAAGTAGATATCTTAACAAAACTAAGCCGTAAAAGGAAATGGAAAGTATTAATAAGTAGCTTATAAAATTATTAATATAATGGTATAAAATATATTATACCACAATTATTATAGCTAAAGTTATTAAGATTTAAACTTTAAAGATATAAGAAAAGCTGTTGGAGAAATATATAAAACTTTTCTAATTTATCTTGTAGTTTTTTTATTTAATAACATTTTTACTTATAATTTAACAGAATAAAATCGGAAAAATCTCAGATTAATTGGATAAAAAGGCTTACAACATTAGCTATTTAATAAGATTAATTAAAGAAAAAACAGACTTAAAATGGTTAAATTATATATATAAACATTATTTTCTAATACTTAAAAGCAAATAACTTTACAAGATTAAGCTTAAATAAATAATAATATATATTATTAAATAGCTTATAAAATTACTAATCAAATAATATAAGATGGATTATATTATGATTATTATGGTTAAAATTATTTAAGTTTAAACTTTAACAATATAAGAAAAGCTATTAGAGAAATATACAAAACTTTCCCAACTTATCCTATAGTCCTTGAGCCACTAAAACTATTAAAACTATAACAACCACAAGGACTTTAAAGCTATTAAAGCCATTAAAGCCATAGATTACTCAAAATTTCCACACTAATCTTCAAATTTTATCTTTTTTTATTAAAAAATTAATAACTTAACAAATAATTACCTAATTAAGAAATAGTTTAAACTATTATAAAACTAACTTAATTCCAATTTTAACAATTCTAAATGTACAATAATATGGCCATTTTTTGTAAAGATATTAAATATTAAAATAAAAAGGTAATTTTTACTACAAACTTTTACAAAATAAGAAGTATAAAACTTAACATTTTTTCAACATTAAATATTTTAACTTTTAATATTTAAATAATAATAACTTTACATATATACATCATATAAAGTTATAATATATTTTAAAATAATATTATTTTAATAATAGTTTTAATATATTAAATAAATATTTTTATTAAATCTATCCATTAACTAATTTAATTAAAAAAAAACTTTCAAAAAAAAGTAAAAATATAAAATAAAATAAGAGTTAAAAATAAAAAAATTAAATATAAATAAATATATATCTTAAATAAAAATATTATATATTAATAAATATATAACTATTTAATTATTAAAACTTATTAAAAAAGAAATAAACTTAAAACGGTAAAGTTATATATATAAACATTATTTTTTAATACTTAAAAATAAATAAATTTATGATGTTAGGTCTGAATGGGAAAAGAATATATTATTAAATAACTTATATAATTAATAATATAATGATATCAGATATATTATGTTACAATTACTATGGCTAAAATTATTAAAGTTTAAATTTTAAAAATATAAAAAAAGTTGTTGAAAAAATATATAAAACTTTCTTAACTTACCTTTAATTATAAAGCCACTTAAGCTATAATAGTTATTAAAGCCTTAAAGCCTTTAAAGGTTAAAGCCATAAAAGCGTTAAAGTTATTAAAATTGTAAAAATTAAAAGTTTTTAAATTTAAAAATAAATATTAAATTAAATAAAAATATTTATTTTTATTTTTCTTTTTTTCCATTTTTCCCTTTTATATTTAAAAAAATCTTTAATTAATTAAAATTAAAATTAAATTTTAATTATTTAATTAATAAAAAAATTAAATAATAAAAAAGAACAAAAAAACGTTAATTTAAAAAAAAATTTTACATAAAAAATATCATATATTAACGTTTTTACTTATAACTTTACACAATTAAGTCAGATAAATCTCAAATAAACGCTATTAAAATAATTACATAATCAATTAATTAATAAAATTAATTAAAGAAAAAATAGACTTAAAATAGTTAAGTTATAAATATAAAGATTATTTTTTAATACTTAAAAATAAATAACTTTATACAATTAAACCCAATTAAGTAATAAAATATATTATTAAATAACTTACATAATTACAGATATAATAATCTTAAATATAATATACTACAATAACTATAATTAAAATTATTTAAATTTAAACTTAAACGATATAAAAAAACCGTTAAAAAAATACATAAAACTTTTTTAACTTAACTTATAATATTAAAGCCACTAAAGCCATAAACTTTTTAAAATTTCTACGTTAATTTTCCAATTTTATCCTTTTTTATTTAAAAATTAATAACTTAATAAATAATTACTAAATTAAAAAATAATTAACATTATTATAAAATTAACTTAATTCCAATCTTAATAGTTTTAAATATACAGTTATACGGCTATTTATCGTAAAGATATTAAATATTAAAATAAAAAGATGATTTTTATTATAAGCTTTTATAAGATAAAACATATAAAACTTAACATTTTTTTCTAACTTTTCATATTTTAACACTTTAATAATTTAAATAATAATAACTTTACATATATACATCATATAAAGTTATAATATATATTAAAATAATATTATTTAAATAAAACCTTTTATATAATTTATTAAAAATCTTTATAAAATTTACCCGTTAAATTATTTAATTAAAAAAAAAGTTTTTTTAAAAATAAATAAATATAAATAAATAATTAAAATAATAAAAAAATTAACATAATACTTTTTAACAAAATTTTACCTTTTTTACTTTCTTTATTATTATTATTCCTTTTATTTTTTAAAATATTTAATTTTTAATAATTAAAAAAAAGTACTTTCCATAAAAAAAATTTTATTTTTTTATATTTTTACCTTAAATTAATAAAAAGGTTTTATAATAAAAAGATTTAATAAATTAATATTCTTACTTATATATTATCAAGGTTTTAACCTTTAACCTTATTAATATTTAAAAAAAGGCTACTTATAAATTAACAATAGCTTTATCTTTAATAAATTCATACTTTTACTATAACAACTAAACCCCCCTCGTTACAATCCATAACATACCATAACAACAGTTTACGGATTGATAAAATCATTTTATTTAAAATAAAATTATTTTATATAATATAAACTTTAATTAGCATAGAATTATTTTAATATAAAATCATTTTAAGATCCTACGACCTAATTAATTAAATAATTAAATAAATGGGTTTAAAAGATAAAAAGTTTAAAAATTACAAAAGATAAGACTTAAATCTACAGCTTTATAATACGTGCGTTACACATATGTTATTATTAAACTATTAAATTTAAAGTGACTAACCTTTTATTAAATCTAACTAATTTATTATTACGTTACCTTATATCTCATACATTTAAGATAATACGCCCCACTTTTTCTAACCAATTAAATATAAGCATTCTTAAAAATATTTTAATAAAAGGAATTATTTCAATATAAAAATCATTTTAACAACTTATATTTTCCCACTATAATATATATATGGAATTAAATTAAATAAATAATAAATAACATATTAAAAATACTTATATAATTACATAATTAATAAAATTAACTAAGAAAAAATTAAGCTTAAAATAATTAAATTATATAAATAAATATTATTACTTAAAGATTAAAAATAAATAATTTTATAAAAATAAATTAAAATAAATAATAAAAAATCGCGTTAAATTACTTACATAATTATAAATATAACGTTATAATATATATTACGTTAAAATTATTATAACTAAACTTATTAAGATTTAAATATTAATAATATTAATAATATAAAAAAAGCTGTTAAAGAAATACATAAAAATTTTTTAAATTATTTTATAATATTAAAATTATTAAAGTTATAATAACTACAAAAACTTTAAAACTATTAAAGCTATAAATTCTTTAAAATTTATACGTTAATATTTAAATTTTTTCTTTTTTTATTTAAAACTTAATATTTTAATATTAAAAAGGTAAATTAATTCCTATTTTAATAATTTTTAATGCATGATGATACAAATATTTATCATAAAGATATTAAATTTTTTAAAAAAAGATAATTTTTATACAAATTCTTACAAGGTAAGAAGCATAAAACTTAACATTTTTTCCAACCCTTAATTTTTCAAATAATAATAGCTTTATATATATACGTCGTATAAGATTAAAGAATATATCATTATAATAATAAAATTATACCAGATTTAATATAATTAAATAAATATTTTAATTAAATTTATATATTACATTATTTAATATAAAAAAAGGTTTCTTTAACATAAATTAATTATTAAACGTTTTAACATTTTATTTATTAATAAAATTATAATTACGTAATAATAAAAATCGCAATTAATATATAAAATATATATTTAACTTATATAACTTAAAAAAATTAAAAAATTAAAATAAAAAAGTTAAAATATAAAAAATAAAATAGTTAAAAAAGAAATTAAGAAATTAACATCTTTAAATTTTATAATTAATTACATAAAAAGGTTATAAGTTAATAAAAATAATATTTATTTTTAAATTAATATTAATTTATTCATATATTTAACCGCATATTTTTCCGATTTATTTTAAACAAATTATAATTTTTTAATATAAAATCAACATATTTTTATATTATTTTTAAATTTGGGGTTATTATGTCCACGCCGCGCGGGGACCTTATGTTATATTACCTATTATACTTATTATATTATAATTAAGAATATTTAAAAATTAAATAAAAAGAAGGAAAAAGATAGCTTTATTAACTTATATTTTTTTATATTTTATAAGCTAAGAAACCATATTATTATATCATTTAATAACATTTTTAAAACCCTTATATATTATTTCATTATTCCAAATTAAGCTGGTAACATCTAAAATAATAAACATAAAGAGAAAAATAGTTAATCATATCTTATTATATTAAGTTTTTATTATTAAGTCTTTCTTAATAAAATATTAAAGTTATAATTAAATATTAAATATGGTTTATTTATAAATACTTACAGAAATATATTAACTAAATATAATATTTTTATTTAAGATAGTTTTATATTTATAATGTATATTAAATCTTATTAAGTTATAGTATAATTATAAACTTTTAAAACGTATTATATTATTCTTAAATTTATTAATTCTTAGTTTAAAGTAAATTATATGCGTTAATACTTAAATATGTTATTATATTTAACGTAATAAAAGATTATAATAATAAGTTAAATTTATACGTAAATATTTATTATCTTTTTAATTTTAATAACTTTGTTTTTATTTTAAAGGCTAATTATAAAATTAATAATATATTTAAATTAATAATATATATACTTTACCTTTTAAGAAAATATCTTAATATAAACCTTAATATCATTATTTTATATCATAATTATAAGTTATTATTATTTTAGAAGATTTTATTTAAATTTTTTTTTACTTATTTTACTTAGTTTATTTTTAACGATATAACTATTTTATTATTTAATTATAAAAGAATATTATATTATATTTAAATATTAAAAGGTGTTGAAAATGGTGATTTATAATAATAAACAAGGTATTTAAAATTAGTTAAATTTCAGCAGTTATAATTTAAAAAGGAGCTTACGTTTATAAATAAGTTTTTTCTTTTTTTAAAACGTTTTTATTAAAATAATAAAGATTATTATATTATTTAAGATAGGAAACTAATTTATAATAATAATAAATATCGCTTAAGTGATATAAATTATTATATTTTATAACGATATTTTATTAATAAAAAAAAGCTAGTGTTTAATATTAACGTTAAATCTATTAATATTAACGTTAAATCTATCGATATGACGTATTATAATATCACTTTTAATTATAATAATGGTTTAAATATTAATAAGTATTATTATAACTTATTTAAACTTATTTAACTTATAAAACGATTTTATTTTTATTTTATAAATAATAAAGATAATGTAGGGGACTATTGTAATAATTTTAATCGATTAAAGTAAGATAGAAAAGACTTTTTAATTTCTATTATAAAACTTATTAATATAAAGAATAAATTATTCCTAGATATTCTTATATTTATTCTTAATAATAGTAATAATGTTAAAAAAAATATAAATAATTATAAATATATTATATTTAAAAAGGTTTTGTTTAATCTTTTTAAAAAAAGTAAGTTAAGTTTAAGATTATTAAATAAGCTTTTTAAAAAGAATAAAAATGGCTTAAAGATTTTAAATCGTTGTTTTTATTAATCTTTTTTCCTTATGTTAAAATATTCTTATTTTTTTTTATCTTTTTTAACTTAAAGTTATTTTTTTTCTTTTTTATAATTATTTTTATCATAATTTTCCTTTATATTTTATATTATAAAACGGTTTATTATATAATAGTGAGATTTATTTATACTTTTAAAAGTTTATTAAAAGGTAAAAAGAAAGTTTAAAAAAACGTTTAACTAAGTTAATATAAAAGATTAATATAAAATTAAGTATTTAAGGTTAAATATCACTATATAAATTAAAAATAAACTTTTATTTTAATTTTTAGTTAATTACGTAAATTAAATATATACTTAAAATTTATTTTTATATTAAATTTTTTATCTTTTTTTTTATAACTTTTACGTTATTTTTATATTATGTTTTTTTTTCTTCTTATAATATAAAAAGAAAGGTAGAAGATATAATAGCCTTATTATTAAAGACCGTAATTTTATAAGTTATATAAAAATAGTTAAAATAATATGATAAATTTTAACTTATTATTTAATTTATTTAAATTTATATATAATATATTTAATATATTATATTATATTAAACCTTATTTATATATAAGATTAATATATAATATAAAATACTTATATATATAATATAAAGATATTATATTATATTATTAATATTTAGATTATATTATTAATATTCAGATTATATCATCAATTTTCAAGGTTTTAACGGGTTAACGGTTTATGTGCAAATGGCCAGCCGTCCATTGAATGACAATGTGTGGGTCCGCCAAGGACATGGAAATGATTAGGTAAAGTCTAAATTAATGTAGACTCGGGCCGCGTCGCGCGCCATTGGAAACTTGAAAACCAAACCTCTGATACCTTCCTGGAGCCACGCGCATCCCATCTTATTGTTCGTCAGCCTAGTTTTATTGATATCGACCTCATGCCGACATGCGCATTACAATTCCAATCATCGAGTCACCATGCGCATCATTAAGCCATCATGGCTGAGCCATAAAGGTATTGACCTTGTATCCCTTGCTGCTGCTGGATGTTTGCGAGAGAAAGCTGACACTTTTTATAAGGCGAACAGAAAGACTTCGAGGTCTATAGCTGTCATATATCGCCAGATGGCAAGAGGCTTGCAACTGCTGGTGGAGGTACGTTTCTGGTAATGCTTAGCTACCACTGGTCTTGTTTGCGCTGATGTCTTTCCTATGCAGATGGACACGTCCGAGTTTGGTCGACAGAATCTATCTACAATGCCGACGATCCCTCCTACACTAAGCCCAGACAGCTTTGCCATATGAGCCATCACCTCGGCACTATACATTCCGTGCGATTCTCGCCTAATGGTCGCTATCTCGCATCGGGGGCAGATGATAAGATCATATGCATCTACCAGCTTGAGAGCGGCCAACCTGCCATCGCTCCTTTCGGAACGAACGAGCCACCTCCCGTCGAGAATTGGAAGACTTCGAAACGACTAATCGGGCATGATAACGATGTCCAGGATCTGGCTTGGTCGTATGACGGCTCTATACTTGTTTCCGTGGGTCTAGACTCCAAGGTCGTTATTTGGTCGGGCCATACCTTCGAAAAGCTCAAGGTGCTAGGGAATCATCAAAGTCACGTTAAGGGGATTACTTTTGACCCAGCCAACAAATACTTTGCTACCGCCAGTGATGATCGAACCATCAAGATTTTCCGTTTCACTCCTCCCGCACCCAATGCGACTCAACACGACATGATAAATAACTTTCAGCTCGAGACTACTATTAGCGCTCCCTTTAAATCCTCTCCCTTAACTACGTATTTCAGAAGGTGTTCGTGGTCGCCAGACGGTAATCATATTGCTGCCGCCAACGCTGTCAATGGGCCCGTAAGCTCTGTTGCCATAATCGAGCGAACGAGATGGGACAGCGAAATCAACTTAATCGGTCACGAAGGCCCAACAGAAGTTTGCATGTTTTCTCCTAGACTGTTTCATACTAAGAAGCCAGTAGAGAATGGGACTGCGAATGGTCATTCTGGAGGAGCTTTGGTGACTGTGATCGCATCCGCCGGTCAGGACAAGACGCTGAGCGTTTGGAATACAAATACGTCGAGACCCGTGGTAATCCTGCAGGATTTGGCAGCCAAGTCGATATCGGACCTCGCCTGGACCCCTGATGGGCAAACGTTATTCGCGTCGAGCTTAGACGGCGGCATTGTCGCAGTCAAATTCGAGACTGGGGAATTAGGGTGGGTAGCTAATTTGGAGGAGACTGATAAGGCCCTGTCCAAATATGGAGCTTCAAGGAAAGCGATGGGCGTCGCCGAGGATGTGGATGGGCTTCAGCTAGAAAATCACAGCAAGGAAGGAGAGAGGAGAGGTGCCGAATCGAGAATGGGAGCGCTCATGGGTGACTTCCACCCGCTCCCAAAAGATGCATCACCTACAACAAATGGGGTTAAGAGCAGCGCTGCGACACCAAATGCACCTACCATTAATGGACAAACAGAAGCACAACCGGAGAAGGACAAAGCTCACCCTGAAGAAGAATCGGCTGATAAAACTGCCCAGAGAATAAATGAACTAAAGTCACGCGTGACAATTACCAAGGATGGGAAGAAAAGAGTAGCACCGATGCTTATATCGTCGTTGGGTACCGGTCAATCCTCACTCCCCCAAAGTCAGCTGGTTGGATCTAGCTCCTCGAAAGCCGCACAGAACGATGCACCGCAGACCATATTAGATCTCTCGAAACCATACGATGGACTGCCAGAAGGTGGCTTAGCAGCTATGTTGCTTGGCAACAAGAGAAAAACAATTGCTACTGAAGGTGAGGACGAGGAAGAACACCCAAGCAAACGAGCAGCTTCCGGACCGAGAACTATCATGAGGAATGGAATCGAAGGCGCTGAGCCTGCGGCCTTCGAACCGCCCAAGCAAGGTCTAGTACCGACTCCCGAGTTTCTACGACCAGCAATTCTCAACCCCTCGATTGCCATTTCTCAAGTTCGTTTGGCGACCCCAAAGGTGAGATCGCATATTCTCCGCCCATTAGAAAGGGGGGTTCTGCTTGAAGAAAGCAGCCCAGAGGAAGCATCAAGAGTACCAGAAAACGTCATTCTAGAAGCGAAGAATCCTGTGTCGATTAGGGATCCATCACATATTACGGCTACGAAGCGTGGTACTTTACTCTGGCAGGATTACCTCCCTCGGGCTATCGTCCTGGTGACGGGTAGCAAGAGATTCTGGGCTGCAGCATGCGAGGACGGCAGCTTATATACGTGGACACCGGCAGGGCGTCGACTGATAAATGCGATGGTGTTGGAGTCCCAGCCTGTCATTTTGGAGTGTCGGGACTGGTGGCTGCTTTGTATTACGGCAGTTGGCATGTGTCACGTTTGGAATATCAATACCCTTTCTTCACCTCATCCGCCAGTATCGCTTGCTCCTGTACTGGAAATCGCCATCAGTTCTCTTCAAACGCATGGTGCCATGCCAGCTCCTGGTGTTACCTCTGCGCACCTGAACTCCAATGGTCATATCGTTGTCACCCTTACCAATGGCGACGGATACTTCTATTCCCCAACTATGTACTCTTGGCAGCGTCTTTCCGAATCGTGGTGGGCTGTGGGAAGTCAATATTGGAACAGCAATGATTCTTCTGTTGGGGCTCTACAGTCTACTGCAGTCGGTCCAGTGTCTTCTAAGGACGGCCAGGATGAGGGAGCGACTGTTTCAGCTGGCATCATCCCATTCCTCGAGCGACATACAACGAATGAATTCCTATTGAAGGGGAGAGCGTACACATTACAACGCTTAATCAAGACTTTGCTATCGAGGGATGGTTTCGAGACTTTTGAGTCGAGTGTCAGCATTGCTCATCTGGAGAACCGAATTGCTGGCGCTTTGTCGCTAGGATCAAAAGAAGAATTCCGTCTGTACCTGTTCATGTACGCCAAACGGATTGGAGCGGAAGGACATAGGGGGAAAGTGGAAGAACTCCTCAACAGCTTACTGGGCGGAGTATTGCAAGACAAAAAGGGAGAGGGCAACACAGGGGGTAAGGGATGGTATAGCAAAGATGACGACCTCTGTGGCTGGGATAGGAAGGAGCTTCTGAAAGGAGTCGTGATGATTCTAGGTAAGTGTTCTTTTCTGTGATCACTCTTTAACATGGCTCTATTATATGCTAACTGCCATCTAGGAAAATTCAGAGAACTCCAGCGCCTAACTGTACAATACGCACGGATCCTCGACCTCACGCTTGAGGATGACATAACTGGCGACGCGATGACGGTTGATACGCAATGAATTGTCGGAATTAAAGGGGGAGTTAGTGGATAAGCGGGCGTTTACATATTGGTCGTTCGGAGGTATAGGCACCAGTCCACCACAATGCCCCTAATTAACCAATACTATTTGTAGCATAGCTTGAATCCATGACGATGTCTGGTTCCAGCATCTGATGATGATTTAGATCCGGCGGTGATAAGAGCCCAAGAGCCCGTGACCTGAATCGGGATGGATGGTCGACTAGGTGACAACAGCTGAAGGGTCGGTGAAGACTAGTCCGTGTAGCATATTAAGGAAGTCGCGTATGACCTCCTTTTATTGGGTTGCTTCCCCGGCGTACTGTGTGCTAAGGGGCCAAGCTTCTGTTTGTTTGTTCCCGTTGTCAAGCAATCCACGACTTCCAATCTTAGGTGAAGCACAGGTCAGTATCCTCTTCCTGAAACAACACTAACCACCACTCGCACTCCCACTGTCCACAAGGCCGGGAAAAAAACCCTCTTGTCTACAACCCACAGTCCAGTTCGCCCGAATCAAACTTCCTTTCATTCTTGCAGACTCCTCTTTTTCAATTGTGCCGCACCTAAAACATCGTGTTCTAAGACAAATCCACTCGTGATTCCAAGCAATAATTGTGCACTGCCATTCACTCATCCAATCAATTCGCGCCACTCTTTATCCTCCTAAGAGCTTGGTGAATTTCCTACAAGCCTTCAGTTGCCTATTCCCGAACCTTGCGATTACGGCTGCGTGCCATACAATCTCCAGTGAATCTTGTATCCCAATGTCCGTATACCCTGAACCCCTTGTCCATGATTGATTTGACCCTTACTGACTCCTCATGGCCAGATGGAGGTTAGACACGTTCCCGGAGCATATGCTCGCCATGGTGCCGGTCGGAACCCAATGGCGTCCTCTCGACCGACTGAGAGCAGAGGCCATGTTCCTTCTTGGTCTGGTTCTTCGACTGAAGATCTCCTTGGTCCTCTAAGCAGTTCCCCCCGTCGGGACAGGGATAATAGTACGATTCTGGCAAGTTCCCTCATCGATGCGATTGAATCGCCTTGTAACAAGGTCCAAGACTTCGGCTGGAAGTTCGTCCCGCGTCGAATTAGGTATGTTCCCATCCAGATTCACCAGCATGACCCGTCTGTTAATACTACCACTCCGTGCTCAAGGCACGTCACTCTTCGCAAGATCATCATTCTATGCCTATCGGTCGCCCTGATTTCTATGATTTGGTTGCTCAGTAGGGATTCAGAGAAGGCAATCGGCCAGGGGGCAGTCATTGTCGACGCCTACATGCCTCCTATGCCACATCCTCCCGCTGGATACACCATAGCCAGAGAAAGTGGTAACCCAATCGAGTGGCTCCGCAAGAACACCTTCTTAGACCTTAGCGAACTACCTGCGCACCAGGTACAAGTCCTGGCTGAGACACGCCCAAGAGCGGCTTTCATTTCTCTCGTGCGAAATGAAGAAGTTGAAGACATGGTCTCTAGTGTCCGTCAAATAGAAGCTCGATTCAATGGACGCGAAACCCACCGGTACGATTGGGTGTTTTTCAACAACGAGGAATTTACCGATGAGTTCAAAGCGGCTGTGTCTAATGCGACTGGTTCTCAATGTTATTTTGAACGTATCCCTGAGGAGCACTGGAGTATCCCGCCATGGATCGATGTGACTCGGTTTGATGTTGGCCGTCAATTCATGGGTGGCATCGGCGTCGGCAAAGCATGGCTCCAGAGCTACCATCATATGTGCCGCTGGAACGCCGGAATCTTCGCATCGGAGAAGCGTCTTGCTGACTATGATTGGTTCTGGCGAGTTGAACCTGCTGTAAGTCAGCTCTTGTTCTCTCTGCGATAACCACAATTATTTGTAACTGCCAGTGTTTGTGCCACAAGTACCCTGAAGCTGACAAATCTGTTGCAGGTTCAATTCTACTGTGATATCAATTACGACGTGTTCCGATTCATGCAAGACAACAATATGGCGTATGGGTTCAACATGGCGATCCTCGACGATGCTCGATCTTTCCCCTCTCTATGGGAACGGACCAAAACGTTCATCGACCGTAATGGGGATCTTATAGACGATGACGCCGATTTCAATTGGCTATTGCACACTGCCGAGGATCACGACGAAACCATTCGTCCAAATACCGGCGGTGAGGAAGCTGTGAGCGATGGGGGATATAACAATTGCCAGTTTTATTCAAATTTTGAAATCGGTTCCCTGGGTTTCTTCCGCAGCAGGGAACACAGGGCATATTTCGATCACTTAGACAGATCTGGTGGGTTCTATTATGAACGATTTGGGGACGCACCTGTCCACACTCTTAGCGTTAGCATGTTCCTGCCTAAGAGTCGAATCTGGTACTTCCGTGATATTGGCTACGCGCATGGCCTTTGCGAGCAATGTCCGCCTCATCAACGTCAGTTAAATCTTGGATCACTTTCAAGCAATCCGCTACCACGAGGAATCGAACAGGAAGTGGCCGTAAACGACGTTGATGGAGATGATGGGCGAACACTGATTGGAGGACAGTTCGAGAGTTTCGGCAGTAAGCATCGACGTTGGAACATGATGGCCGAGGATGTCGAGCGGCAGAAGGGAATTCCCGGTCTTGCATGTGGCTGCACCGTGAGCGCCATCGACAGCAACAACGCCAAACTGGTACCTTTTGAGTCGAAGCAACGCAAGCCTTCGGACCCGTGCATTCGTAAGTTCCTAGGGGATAGATGGCTCGTCAGGAAGAACAAGATGTCTGATTTGATTAGTGTCGCAGAGAATATTGCCAGCAGTGATAGTATTGAGTACGTTCTGGATGGCAGAGATGGTAACCCCTTCCAGTAGGAGCACATTCTGCAGAGCAGTACTCTACACATTCATTATCCTAGGGTTATTTTGGGGGTTGCCTTGGACTGTCAGTCACCTTCTTCACTTACCTGCGAACGGTAACCCACATAAATTAGACCTCATCAATCCGCTCTACATGGAGCAGGCTAACAGATGAAGTGATTTATTCCGACCCAGGTTGACAGTGCCTTCATATTTTTCGGATTTGTATGACGCCGATAGGAATCCGGAAACCGAGCTATTGTTCCATGGCACATCGTATTCCTGCCATTTACATATCGTCTCAAGCTTTCGAGATATAACGAGACCCTAAAGATGATTTGCTTATTTTTAGTTTTGCGATACCATACGACTCTTGACTCAAGTCCGAATTTGGCTCGAGTGACCGCCGAGAAATGGATTACACAGAAGATCACGGTTCGCAAGACCCAGGGCCAGCGACTCGGACCCTTATGCGCAATATGGTTTAACTATCGTTCGCCTAGTTTCACCCGACTGCCGATTATTTAACAATGAGCACTTTTTTGGCGTCATCATGTCACAGGGACTGTGGCGCCCCGGAGTTCAACAACACCAGCGCACCCCACTTGTGGTGCCATTGTGGGGCCTGTCCCTCCCCTTCGGGGAATTATCGGCATAATTAGAACTGTGCGTAGCCTTTGGTGGGGAACTCCCACTTAGAAATTACAACTTCTTATCCAATCCTACTTTGCCCTATTGTCATCTGGTGAGAGCTGCAGGATTCGAACCTGCGCGGTTTCCCACTGCGGCAGAATTGTGATAGCAATGGGAGGATAATGATGTTGTTTTCTTAAAATCCACTAATGTGACACATTTGTGGAAAGTTTCCTTTTAGGGCCAATAGGGCACGTGCACACCCCACACACGGCCATACTCCCTAGGCGATGAGGCACTCAATCGCCTACACACATGAAAGGTTCCCATGAAAGATTCCCGGATGATTGTCCTGTCCCTCGAGCTCCTGCTCATCAGAATCCATTGCCATCTCTACGCTCTCCTCCCTTCCAGGCCAGGTCTTCGCTCAAATCCCCATCCATCATACCATCAAACCATAACATTCCATAAAACCCATAACTACCACAAGGACCCTGTAAGCAGATACGCAGGCGACCCCACCCAGGGTCTTGAACCCCGTATGCCCCAGACAGTATGTGAATAGACTCAAGTATTTCCGATGTATGCATCAACTGATCAACCGAGGTATCGTGGGAGATTGTTGCGGGTTGTCATGCTCTGGTGGTGAGTGAGGCGAGAGCAGGATACGATTCTGAGAGTGGTGTAGAATTTAAAATGCTGTACCGGAGGATGTGCTCATTTTTCTCGACGCCGCAGTGGGAAACCGCGCAGGTTCGAATCCTGCAGCTCTCACCAGAATTGTGATAGCAATGGGAGGATAATGATGTTGTTTTCTTAAAATCCACTAATGTGACACATTTGTGGAAAGTTTCCTTTTAGGGCCAATAGGGCACGTGCACACCCCACACCATCTTACTACATAGGGTTTCCATCTTGCACATTCACCTGGCGGTTAGGAGTTACGGTACCAGTTTGACTCTTGAGTTCATTGCGTTACGAGGTAAAATTTTGCTCAAATTGTCTAAGTGTAGATACTTCTAGGTACATACACCCATGGGCAAATAAAATATAAAAAAAATAAATAAAAAATAAAAGGCGTTTGACCAGTTAGGCCCACTCTTGCATTGTTTATGCATATTATACTGAGAATTACAAACGATCATGAATAAGAGCTTCATAAAATAGAGCCACATTCTTATTTTAACCTCACGTGATTCGTGAATAGAATAGCCGAGTCCTGTAATCTATTCGAACGAGGCAGGTCTAAATTAGACGGACTACAATGGAACGGCTCGTTCGCCGCATCTATGGCTCCCATATCGCCAACATCGCAGCTTGCCGTGGGATCATCACACTTACTGCATTGTGGCGGGGGGCAAGCGAGCTGAAAACAGTGCGGCCACCAATCAAGAACCTCGCCTATTTTCCGTACCGAGCGAGCCTCTGCATTATTGTTAACTTCGCTTTTCTCAGGGAGTAACAAGAAATCATGGAGAATGGTGGTCGACCAGTTGCTTGAGCAGACAACTTACTAGCAGATGTGAAAGACCCCTTTGAAAATAATACACCGTTGCCAGCAGGAAAGACCCCGTACCACCTGCCGCTGGACAGGGGGACGTCCGAATTGCCAATCAAGCCGTAAAGAAGGGATGACTAGAGCGCTTCATTGGGTGTGGCGAGGTTAAAGTTATCCATGGGGCAGTGAATCAAAACCCCTTGTGAAGCTGTCGGTGTGCGACATCACTGACCATGTTGCCTAACTAGGGCGTCTCTTATTAAGAACGATAACACAAGTAATACAGTAGAATTGAACAAAGGTGCCGGTGGTACCTTATCGCCAGGTGTATATGTGGTAAACGTGACAATTGCGATAAATCAATTGATTAATAAGTAAAAGATTCTGCAATAAATTTAACGCGCTTCTTCAGCGCGATTCTGCTGACGATCTCCCGTGTTTCGTCCATCATACCCGGCGGACCAGACACGACAACCGCAAAGTTGTCAAGGTGACTCTCAAGGATGGATAGAAAATCAAGCCGTTGGCCGACGGAAACTTCCTTGTGGAAGTTGTGTGTCAGGGGCTTTATCGAATCGACCAGTGCCTGGGTGCGGGAGCTCCAATACAGGTACACATTGCCAGGATGGGCGCGCATATACGGGAGAACAGCTGTGACCCCAATCCCGCCAGCAATGCACACGAGACTTGGGTACTCCGAGAGGTCCTCGCGTATACCGCCGTATGGTCCTTCAATTAGCACGGAAAGCTGAGTTTTGTTGCGGAGGGCCTTGGTCCCGCCTTCTAGCAGGCGTAGGTAGAAAACTATGCCCGTCTCAACGGTCTGATCGAAGCTGTCGACTGCCATTCGTGTCGATTTCTCAGGATCAGCGTCTGTACTACCGGTGGGCGAGTCGATCTTCGGGGAAGAAAATGCCCCGCCTTGCTGAATAACAGAGCTTGCGATGCTGAATGGATGGTTCTCCCAAAAGCGCCAGTCAAGGAAGTAGAGATAGACGTGTCCAGACCCAACGATTTCTTTGACGTCGATCCTAATATAATCGTCGTCGATGACAGTAATCTTGGCGGTACGGACACCATTGCGAAGTGTGCGCAGCAGCCGGAGTAGTCTGTCGAATCCCCAGACCGCAAAGACGACATACAGCCACGTCTCATAACCCCACTGATGCTCATACCTGAAGATAATGTGGTACCACGATCCGAGGAAGATGAGAATCGAGAGCACAACGTGTGTCGCGAGAAATAATTCGTAGATGCGCTGGCGTAAGATTGGAATGGAAAGGGGTAAGATAAGGGAGGCAGCAATTGTTGCGATGCAGCCCCACCACCAGTATGGCAGGACTTGATCTTCTGCAAGTCTGTCCTCCTGGATCCAGTCGCGCAGGAAAACGACAGAGTGCGATATCGCCTCGAGAACGGCGATGCGCGCCACCCAACGGTGCAAGAGCACGAATGTCGAGTGTTGCCAATTCGTCAACCACAGGAGCACGTTATTGCGCGACGAATAGAGAACTAAAAGTGCGAAGTTGGCGAAAGACAGGACTCCGAATCGATTTGCCAGATCGCCCATGATTTCGTCTGGGCCGTCGTTCCACCAGTAGTGGAATCCACCCGGATGGACGCCGAACTTGAACGCAGACAGGAAGATGTTCAGAAGGAGCAGGTACCCGATGAAAAGGGCCTGGCCTCGTGTTGGCGGGTCGCCAACGACGGCAGCAACCGGCGAGTCGCACCACGGACGAAGCAGCGACGGGTAAATGAACCGACCATTGAGTGCACTAGCCCATCGCTTGGGGAAGGGGAGGAAGCGCAGTAGCGAAAAGCCGACCGGAATGACTACCCCTGACAAAAGGATCACCAAGCCAAAGCGTTCGTGCTGAATCTCCACGTCCTGGTTGACATCGATGGAAATATAGAGGGCGGTGTAGAGTGTTTCGTCGGCTAGACTCGTCTCATTCAGTATTTGTCCACTCATGCAAGTAATGTTTGGCGGCAACGTAACCGCCGCGAGCGCTGCGCCGTAGGAGAGCCCCGGCGGCGGGTCAGTTGGCTGGTTCCCAACTACATATGACTGCCACCACTTTTCGATTTTCCATATGAGCGTGTCATTACACTTCATGTGGATGCACCATGCCACTGAGGTGAGGAACGGCTCGGACTCGGCGTGACAGGTCGAAGACGGCATCGCGCTCACATTCTGGGGCAGAGTTGTCCCATCCTGGCTACTGCCCATATCCATCCCGCCCATCCCCTCGTCGCTGAACGAGGCCTCATCGGTGCACACGAGCGGATTGGAACTGAACGAGTTCTGGCATGCGTGCGCGCAGACGGGATTATACATCTCGATGCCGTAGCCGATCAAGCCATATCCAGGACGACCCGTATCGCGGCCGGCGCTCACTAGAGATGCCAGGGGCAGCAGCAATATCAGCGGTAGAAGCATCGTTATGGCGCCTAGCTAGGGATCAAAGCCTGAACTTCGCTGAAGATGAGAAAGAAGGCGAGAACCTCATAACCCCCGCTGGAAGAGATGTAACGTGTGACATGATGCTAATGCGGGCCGAGACATGCTTATAGCCGACCGTCGAGGCATTCAGCTGTTCCGTTTAGCACGTCCACATAGTCAAGTTACTGTTCGACGTGATGGTGAGCCACTATTGAGGATCCCTGCGTCTAGGCCGCCGTGCTGGTTCGCTATAGGCTTAAAACTACCTCAAACCTTCTCAACAGGGGTCGAGGACAAGATTCACCTTACCACACGGCAATTCAGCTCGTTTCGCACAATTCCGGTACTGGAACAGAACAAGAACGATTAAAGGGTATCCTTATTAATATGAAAAAGGTTACTCGCCGAGATGTGGCGGCGCCGTTTGACGGGTGCTGTTACATAATCGAGATACAGAAACTGGCACTATGCTTAGTTTGATATGCCACGCGCAGACACTTTCCGTGTTGCTCTCGTACCTGTAGAGATTTCTTGCATATCCTACATATAGGTAGCTACCTAATCTAGTCGTAACAAGCGCCGTGATCAAGCAATAGCTGAATAACGGCATTGTTTCCTTTCCTTGTCGATGCTAACGATAATGCTCCCCGAGAATATTTGTCTTTAGCCTTGATATTCGCCCCTGAAGCCAGTAAAAGGCCGACCATCTCCAGATTCCTAAAAAGCGCTGCCAGTAGTAAGGGTGTTCGGCCGCTGCTATCTTGGCATTCAATTTGAGCCCTGTGGTCAAGTAGTAAGCGGACGATGGTGCAGGACCCTCTGCGTACTGCTTGTAACAACGCATTATCGTTACCTTCATCGTACCCATTAGTGGTATCGATATTCGGATCGGCGCCTTTATCGAGTAATAGTTGGACGATATCTTCACGTCCCCAACGTACTGCCGTATATAATGGATTGCCAGCGCTATTACCGTTGATGTTGGCGCCTTTACGAAGCAATGTTGGGACAATGGCTCCTTTCCCCATATGTATCGCTGTATCTAACAACGCACACATACTATTGTCGTCGATGTCGGTAGCCCAGTCCAATAATAGTTGTAGAATGGCTTCGTCTCCTTTTAACACGGCCTTCCTTAATATCACCAAAACACCCTTACCCTTGAAGTCGGCACCCCTTTGAAGTAAGAGTTCGACCATAGCATAGCCTTTATCTACAGCGTATTTAAGAAGCTGGGCTTGCGGGGACGCTTTGATATCAGCCCCATGATCGAGTAATATACGGACGGCCGATTCGTTTCCCGATAGGATTGCTATTTCTAACAATGAATTCCCTTCGGTTCCTTCGAACCCAAGATCGATATTTTCTGTAGAAAGGAGAACTTCAAGGATTACCGGGTCCCATTTTTCGAAAATATAGGAAGCGAGATGTTTCCTCGATGAAAAACTGAATTCGCGACTAAATCTATTGATAATGTGCTCGCTCTTGGCGAATCTCTCACATTTGTCGTGGAGCGGAGAGTCAAGTGGTAGAGTTTTCACCTGCATCTCTAACAAAGCCTGGGTTGCTTCATTGCTTTGAGTGGCAAGCGCAGCAAATATTGCTGTGCCATATCGCTCCTTTTCAACAGTGAAACATGATTGACGGGAATGTTGAATCCGAATGAGGTTTGGCAAGTTGCGCTCGGCTAGTATGTATACGAGACTGGCCTCCGGCGTATATCGGCGTATCTGCCATTTCTCGAATAAATTATTGTATACGATCCAGTCTGCCAAGGAAAATGTCGATAGGAATTCCTTCTGGCTAACACCATTGCCTTCAGCTTTGTCAGCGTGATGCAGGATATTCTGATGGGCATATTCAAGGAATGGGAGGCTTTTAGCTGCCTCCCGCCGGAGATCTGCTGCTTCGGGCGTTGACGCTTTGGGCAGAGGTATGGGAAGGTTGAGATTGAGATTGCGTACAATCCTATTTCTCAGGTACGCAAGGCAGCATCGTTTGAGTTCATCATGACTGTGGCCTTCGAGGTTAGATCCAAGCTCAGGCCAAATCTTCCGTAACCCATTTTCCTTGAGAAGGAAATCCCGAACTGATTCGTGGATGAACTGAACGGTTGGTGTCCCTGACTTTGTTGATTCAGCTAATCCTTTCGAGTTGTCAAGGATGTACCTCCGCATGTCGTCCGGTGATATCTCCTGACCCGAGTCGCAGCTGAATAAGCTATCAGGCTCTACTCCTGACATGATCGCAAAATAGAGTTCCTCTGGGGTAAGCGGACGCCTTGCAAAAAGCACCCACTGGATGCAGAGAAGAAGTCCACGCGTATTATCATGATCGCGAGTCAGTATGTCGTGGAACAGCTCATGGAGATCGCCAGGAATGTCCTTGAGCCTCTGACGAAGACGATATTTGCGCCCGCGGTCGTATTCCTTGTTTAGAATGTCCACTACCAGGACTACCCACATAAATACACCTGACGCCTTGTCTTGCAGTTCAGAACGGATCTGCTCGGCAAGTCGGTCATGCCCAATGTGCAACTCGGTATTCAGGTAGTCTGCTATGTCTTGTTGATGTTCCTCCCTCCTTTCAATCACTAGGTTGAGCCCCTTTTCGATTGTGATATGTGGGTAGTGTCTGCTCGCAAAGCACACATGCAACTTGGCGCTGGATGAGGCTGCTGCTTCTTCGCTGACGGTCTGTAGGAATGATAGCATGTCCCGGACTTCTTGTTCCTCACATTCATCCAACGCATCTATAAAGCAAACGAGCGCAACGTCCTTCATAGCACACACTACTTCTTCAATTAGAGACTTCAGTGATTCAGTATTCCACTGGTGTCCCGGTCTAATCGAGTCTAGGACGTGCTGAAGATCGGCGTGTTCTTCGAGTAACTGGAACAGAAGTGATCGATAGAGGCCAACTGTGGACTTTTCTAATTCCTCTCCTCGCGCATTGAAGAAAAAGGAGACGACTATTATCCCCCGTTTTCTAAGGGTTCGATGAACGTGGGAGAACGCGTACTTCATCAAGGTCGACTTTCCGGCTCCTGGTTTACCCTTGATCCATAAGAAGCCGCCGTGCTTGTCAAACTCGGCGGTATCCAGCCACTCTCGGTATTGAGCAGTCTTGAGAAACCATTTGCAAGTTTTTCTATGTGCACTTTTGATGCTCGTCCGACGCGCATCGATTTGGGCGAAATTGAGGGATTGGAGCAAGTCGCGTCGTCTCTCTTCCTTCGTAATTATCGGGTTAGAACCGTCTGGGCTTCGGCTAACGAAAGTCGGTTGAATAAGGACGTGGCTGTTATGATGATAGTGCGAGGCTGAGACTTGAGATTAGCTTAGAACAAGAACCTGTGAGGGTATCAAAGTATCGTGCCATCGAAATTTCCACCGTTGTGGAAGTTTCCATCCCTGTTCAGGACCCCTTGGCCGGAATGTTCAGTCAGTCCTCGGCTTCCACTTTGGGAGCCTTCAACATGTTCATGGGGTACAGCGAATTCAGATGTATCACCCCGCTCGTGGTAGTCGTTCGGTTTCGATCTCTTATTTGGATGCTCCATTCCGTCTTACCCGCCTTCAATCCCATTCCGTACTGTGATTTGGCTATAGGCAATACTGTAAGATATTAATTCTGAAGAATCCAAGAGTGTGTGCAGACATAGCAATAGGAATATGGAAATCTCGTACCTAAGGCAACGGTGAAAGTGAGGCTGAGCTGCTCAGTGATAGCCCCTCAAATATTTCCCAAGTAATCCGAGAGCTCGCAGGTACATGCTTCTCAGCAGGGCGAGTTGTCGACTTCGTGCCAATATGAATCTAGGGGTCTCTGATACTCTTGCTAGAGGACTGATTCATGCGATAGGTTCACAGGAAGAAAACGGCATCAAAGGTGTAAAGAACGGTGCCCAATTTCTGAGCCTTACTTTCGCTTCCGGGTCAGCACACAGGGATAATCATAACAGTGCTAATCCAATTGGTTCTGATTGGCCAGCTTTTCCACCTCTGCGTGGCGGAGGCTGAGCTTCTAATGCTACGCCTAACCCTCAAATATTATCATTATGGGTTCCCTTGGCCTTTCCTATCGTTCGCCAACCTTTTCTGTCTGCCTTACAATTTTAATCGATGTCACCAATGGGAAGTTTGCGGCCCGAAGATTATTGTATTGTATGGATTGCACCGCTGGAGATTGAGGCACGAGCCGCCCTACACATGCTGGACCATCGACACAATGGCGGATTTCCAATGACTCGTGGTGACGATTATGTGTTTAAAGCTGGCGATATGTGCGGACATAATATCGTCATCGCAACCCTTCCAGCTGGTCAAGAGTATGGAACCGGATCAGCTGCAGCCCTTGCCAGCCAAGCGAAGAGGTTCTTCCCGAACTTCTGGTTCGGCCTTCTAGTAGGCGTGGTGAGTAATCGCTCAAAGATAACATGGTTGGTGACTTCATACAAAACACGACATCTAGATTAAGTACCAGTCATCAACAGTTCCCAGATTGTGTCTCTTACTCTAGTTTTGATAGGCTGCTGGCATCCCTGATTTGAGCCAATGCCCGCCGAGAGACATTCGGCTAGGCGATGTTCTCGTCAGCATGCCCGACCTCGATCGTCCAGGGGCCGTGGCCTACGACCTTGGCAAGGACACAGGGAAGAATGAACTTGAGCTTTTGCGTCAAGGTTATATTCTAGCCCAAACCGAGACTGTCGTGAGATCTGCTATTAGTAGCATAAAGCTCGAGTCACCTGATGAAAACAAGCTTTTCCAGGAGTATTACGAGGCTATCAAGGATAAACGGCATGCGAATGGGACTTTCATGGACCCTGGCCAAGAACACGATAAGCTCTACCAAGTCGATGACGACGGGGTTGAGCGCCTTGTAGAGAGGCAACTACGGTCTGATTCTCAGCGCACTCTAGTATGGTATGGTCCAATAGGATCGGGGGAGAAGCTCATGAAGAATGCCGCAAAGCGAGATCACTTGAGAGATCACTACGATATTATTGGACTAGAGATGGAAGCAGCGGGAATTATGAACCGCATTCCAGTCGGCGTAATCAGGGGTGCATGCGACTACGCAGATGAGCATAAGAATAAGCAGTGGCAGCCATACGCCGCTGCCATGGCGGCCGCGTATGCTAAAGTGATATTGTCCCAAATCTCTCCAAGGAACAGAACGACTCGTTCAGGGGCGCTAATACGTGGTAAGGAACACATATACTCTTCCATTGTTACTGTTGCCCATTCAACAACTTAGAGATTCCTTAGGAAAAAAACAATAACTAACATGGCTGATAGGACACTATAGTCCCCCTCAGAATAGGAGATCAGGCAAGCGCTCTTCGAGGGAATTAACGGACTCTGACGAGGATGATATTAGGAGGAAACGTTATTTAACCGACGATCCTGAGGCTACAGCCGGCAGAGGGGATGTCATTTTGAGGGGTCAAGGCATCCAAAATGTCGGCTCCGGGAACGTTTCCATCGGAGGAGGCATGTCCTTTCGTTAATAGAAAGTATCCTCACTATATATAATGGGTACCTAGGTAGGTACCATATAACAAGGAAGCTACATTTTGAATTAAGTCCATATTTTACTTCCAGTGATCTCACACGACCCAGATGGTTGATCAGCCTCGTGGATTTAACATTTCTCGTGTGTCTGTATTTTACTATCAGCATAACGGCTCTACATACTGAAGATGATAATGGACCTCACATACCGGGCCCGTCGTCAATCCCAGTGTTAAGCAAGCGGATGGACTTTGCAGGGTGATTTTGTCTTCCTCCGGTCCTACACTCATAAACCTCGGTCAACCACAAGCTCGGGGGCTGCGAAGCTTCTATACCCACCAGTAAGTGTAACTTCTTCATTGGTTTTGAAGATTGCAAAACCATCTGGCTCGTAATTATCAGTAGTTCCGTCGTCCTGAGTGGCCTCGAGGGCTGCGAATCTTCCTGTGATTGCTGGGCTCTTCTGGTTGGCAGTCTCCACAAGACGACCGCGAGGAGCCATCTGCCATGATTTGTAGCCCCGCTGCATGTTTCTCGCGTCGACGACATTGTTATCCATGATAACCTTAGTAGGCATAGCCGCAGAGTTTATGGCGTAGTTGACAAGTAAATATTCTCTCAGTTTGATATTGATCTGAAGATTTCAAGTTAGCCACTTCATACTGTCTGCGTCTCGAGAAGATTGAGGGTCCATTCATTGGCATTTGTACTTTGGTCAATCTGCTCACCTCTGCCTTCGGGCTTCATGTAAAGTTACACTCCAGTTACATTTCACAATTTGCAGATACCTTTCATGGCAATTTATGACAAAATACCTATGGAATCCGAATTACGATTCATCGATGAAGCACAGGAAGCACAGGATACTCATTTGCTCTATGGCTCCAGCGGATAAGATTGGTCGCCATCCACACCTCGGGGATGTCGACTCCGTTGCAAGATGATTGGGTAAGCCGTCGCTCGACTGGGATGAACTCTAGGACAACTGCGGCGGGGCTTGTATCTGTTCCCCGGATAGCACTCGACGGTTTGCTGCGACTGGGTATGGATTATAAAATTGACCGACGATGTCTCTAATCGTCGGGTGAGACAAGTACGGATTCCCACGCTCAGGGGATAATCAACCTGGAGACTTCAGTAATACGAACATTGAACCTCGTATATACTGTAGATACCTACCTGATACCCATATAAGTCCTTAGATAGGAATTTGGAAGACACCTACCCACCACGATTATTAATTTTGAGCTACTGCCGTCTTAGAAAGCGGCCCGGGGCGTTGTGGCCCCGGGTGCAGCGTCTCGGCATCACGGAGCACCGATGGCCCTATCCGTTACACACGGCTTATAAAAGACGACACGGGCAACGCTCGTCTCCAAGCCAAATATAGATCCCTACAAATCAATATCAGCAATTTATCCCCAAGATGTCTGTCACAGTTGGAATCGCCGGTATAACCGGTAAATTCGCCCGCGAACTCGCATCAGCACTCCTCAAAACCCCAGACGTCACCATTAAGGGGTACTGCCGCGACCCCTCCAAGGTCCCACAGTCCCTTGCTTCCAAGGTGTCGCTCACGAAGGGCGATGCCTTCGATACTTCCGCCATCCGCTCCTTCGTTTCCGGCTGCGACGTGGTGGTCTGCTGCTACCTCGGCGACCCCAAGTTGATGGCCGACGGGCAGAAACTGCTTATCGATGCCTGCGCCGCAGAAGGTGTCCCGCGCTATGTCGCTTCGGACTGGTCCTTGGACTACACCAAGCTGGAGCTGGGCCAGCTGTTCCCCAAAGACCCCATGATCCACGTCAAGGCGTACCTGGATGCCCAGGACAAGGTCAAGGGCGTGCATATCCTCGTCGGCATGTTCATTGAAGTATTCTTTGGCCCTACTTTTAGTATCTATGATCCTTCGTCCACTACGTTCAAGTACTGGGGCACCGGCGACGAGATCTGGGAGGGTACCACTTACCGGAACGCGGCCGAGTACACGGCCGCGGTCTGTGCAGACAAGAACGCTTCTGGTATTCTTAAGCGTGAGTTACCCGTATCAGTTTGGTGATTATAAACAGATTCTTACACCTTCTATCTGCAGTCGTCGGTGGGCGGGCGACAACCCGCGAGATCGCTAGGTCGTTCGAGAACGTCTACGGTGTCAAGCCTAAGCTCGAATGCCAGGGCTCATTGGACGATTTGTTCAGGCACATGCACGAGCTACGAAAAAAGGACCCTCAGAACGTCTTCGCGTATATGTTCCTGTGAGTCCAGCACACCTTCATATACACAGCAAGTCCCGCGTATTAACAGGGTGTAGCTTCTTCCAGTACTATATGATCAATGGACAGACGCTCCTAGGACCCGAGCTTGACAATGATAAGTATCCCCAGGTGAAGCCTGTAAGCTGGGAGGATTTCATGAAAGCTGTTCCAAGAGACCAGCTTCCCAGCGCATATTCCAATGTAGGGCAAAATGTTTAAGGGGGGAGTGGCGAAAGGGTCGAAGTTGAAGGCAATCATACGTCCCATTTAGCTAGATACGCACCTTGAAGTGGAATCAGTATCATTATTAGCATCCGAATTTCGAGGCCTTTACTTGACAGTTATTCCCGTGAAAATAATACTTTCATATTTCTATAATCTCCACCTAGTTGAGATGCCCCTATTCGGAATATCCGCGTGATAGTACGCACCTCCGTCTATCAACTCTCATTTGATTGCCCTGATACTCCCGCTTCGCCATTGTTTTGTCAGGCGATACGTCGGCTCTGTCACCAGATATTCCGACCTTCCTGTGCGCCAGAGTTGCCCGGCCACGTGTAGACCAGGTATATACCTGTTCTTGACGCCCTTCGGACGTAAACAATGTCATCATCATCGCTTCGCCATTACCCAATATGACCAAGATATCTTGAAAGTGATTAAATGTAATAAATCTAAAAGTGGAATGAATATACATTAGTCAACTAGGTACTAATTAGGGAATTACATATACATTCTTATGACCCTTGCAGTGCCCCCTGGGAAATGATCACCGATCGTACGCCTATACTACATAAAAGTCCTGCCCCATCTCCATTATCTGGGTAAGCTCGCAACCTATGACCGAGTCTTGAACTGACTTTCCTTCTCAAGCCATGTAGCGAAGTCCTTGAGCTCGGGATGGATCTTCCTCAGAGCTGCAATGTCGGCCCCGTAGCCTTCCTTGTGGAACCATCTGAACATGTACCCAAGCTCCTTGACCATCCAATTGATAAAGGCCGCAATAAAGTGGTACGTGGTGGGCAGATCCTCGCCGGTCTTTTCCTTGAAGATAGTCGCGAATTGGTCATATGTCAACTCGTCGCCCGCTAGGCTAATCTTCTTATTCTTGTACTCCTCCGGCTTCATGAAGGCCTCGGCGGCAAAGAAGCCAATATCGCTGGTAGCGATCAGCTGCAGTTTCTGGTCCTTGTCGAGGTTGATCTTCCAGCTTGTGGTGAAGACCTTGCCGAAGAAACCCGGCATGAGGTTCTCGAAAAAGGCGACGGGCCGAAGAACGGTCCAGTTCATCTCGCCCCCTTTCGTCTTCTCGAAGAGGTGCTTCTCGATGTTGTGCTTGCTGATGAAGTGCGGAATGTCTGTCGGGTTATCATCTGACCTGGCACCGCCGCGGTCGACTGATGAGTAGACAAAGTGCTTGACGTCATTCTTAAGAGAGGCATCAACGAGTGCCTTGCCTTGCTGTTCTTCAGATTGAACATTGGAACCCCGGCCGCCCATAGGTGTCTGAAGAAACATCAGTATCTTAAACACTGGAATATCACCTTAGCTTAATTCATACCTGTACACTGAAAACTCCCCATATAGGTGTCTTGGTCACTTCCTTGGCTTTGGTGAAGATGTTGTCGGCCTCATTGAGGTTTCCCGTCACTAGCTTGATCTTTGGTGATTTCTGGGCGAGTCGTTGGGCAGATGCCGACTGAGAATTTCGTGTGAGAGCAAGAATTTCGAAGTCAGCATTGGCTTTCAGTAATGCGTTCACAACAGCGCCGCCCTGTTTCCCAGTAGCTCCGGTGATGAGAACCGCCCGCGACATGGTGATAGTTAGGTACTTAGGTACCTAGGTACAAGGTAGACAAGGATAGGTTCTGAGGTACGAGAGAGTAGAATTAGCAATAGCAAAGCCTGTAGAGCCTTGGAGGAAGTTTTCCGAATCGCTGCGAGTTGAATACAGAAAATATTAAAGTATCTAGAGATCAAGGTATTTATTGAATGAAATCATCAGGAATGTGGTCTTGTCTTAAAGAACGTATGATCATTCAAATGTACAACGTCAATATGATATTAGTGTATACCAATTCCACGGCATGATGACCAATAGTGGTCGATCTCGGTGCTCCCAGACACCGGCCCAACCTTGTGCGGGAGCTGCAGGCACCGATTGACCACACGCTCGGTGTGTCTGTAAGCTGCAAAATCTCCACATTAGTGACTGGCTGTCCTACATACATGTACTCTAAAGCTTACCAAGACTAAGACAACTTGGGATATTCCGGGATTGGTTGACCCCGATTGTTGTCGTCGAGCCACTTTCTTCTAAGAACTTCCGTCACTTCATGAGCTGGTTTTATTACAAACATGCATGTTTTGATGATCAGTCTCTTTATTTCAAATGTCGATGATTCATGCACTCACTTCGAGAATCGTGTCGAAGGTGTCTCATTTCAAGGTACAAGGTACTGCACCTAAGAGATGTGTTATCCTAAGCGCTATGACGGATTGGCGTACGCCACATTAGGCCATCTGCTAGGCATGCTGAGTTCTGAGAGGGGTCATTGTCTTTGCCCCTAGAAGGTTGTCTAGCCCTTTGGAAGAGGGATATCAGTTATAGCAAGGGCCACAATCCCCCATCGTCAGTCTGCATCATGAAGTCTTCAATATCCTTCATATCGTCGAAGCCAGATCCAAAGTTACCCAAGTCAGCATTGAAGTAACTCAGGTCATAGGCCGCATCAAACGTAGTGTTCGTAGCTGTTGCGACGCCTGTCAGTGGTTTAGCAAGACTGAAAGCGGGTGGATTTGGTTCCCAATTGAGACTCTGCTGGCCAGTATATTGGAAGTTGGGTGTTGCAGTCGGTCCAGCTCGCTCAGGTCCTGGGTCAGCATAATTTCGCAAGCGAATCTGTTCATCAATTCGTACTTGCGGAGGTGTAGGGACATTCGACCCTGTAGCTGACGGAGAAGCTGGGGGAGTTTGGGTCCCGAGAACAGCATGAACAGGCCCGCCGTTCCCTTCGTCGCAGGTCCCGTTGTTGTTTATGCAGATTGTTTTCTTTTGCAGAAACCACATGTTGAGCTTTTTGAAAGCGGCTAGGAATGGTCGTGACTGTGGGAAATATCCATGTAGAGATAGATTCGTAAGTTTTTGAATCATGGCTCCGAGGAGATCCAATGGAGAAGGGAGGTCGTAGTTATCACGGGCGCTATTTTGAGACTGTCGTAGTTCTTCCACAAAATGACCCAGCTTAATGAGGCAAACAGCCGCGCACAGATTCCAGATGAGGAATACGTTGGGAAGAGAGCGTAAAATAGGATCTTCTAGCGAGACGTAGATATTCAAGACGTTGATGCCGGCCTTCAAGCAATGACAGAGAGCGTCGGTATGTGTTGCTGTGAATTTTGGCGGCGTTTGACTTGTGCCATACTTGTCTCTAGAGTTACGCCATCCATGCATTTGGCGAATATAGACTCGGATGGCCACTTGATGAATGTAGAGATCAGCTAATGATGCTGCATGATTCTTCAGTCCTTCAGAAGGTCGAACATTAGTAAACTGCCTACCATCTGTGAGCGCCGCACTTACGTGGATCAATGTCTCCTGACGAGGATAGCTTCCAATCAGCTAGCTTCCGCCGAAAGATTCCCAGTAAGTGTTGCGTTCTAAAGTCATCAAAGGATTCATCCGTGTTGCTATACGAAGAATTCAGAGTTTTTGAGGCCTCGTCGAAAATCTCTTGAAGAGCTACCAGACTACATAGCCATTGGTCGTCATTGCGTCTGTCGTGAGCTTGCGTCAGAGCTTGCATGCATTCTTGATGTGAGGATGTGAACATGATGGGTTGATGTCGGCGTAGAAGTGTTGCCGCACTATCAAGCAGCGTATGTCAGTAAGCCCGTATACAGCTAAAGATTTATAAAGTTGGCTGGGGACAGACCATGATGAACCAAGATAGACTGCCAATAAAGTTCTGTAAGCCTCCTTTGCATCGTTCATGTTCCCATCGCTTGGCTTAGATAGCACGCCCAAACCAAGGTCGTGACACATGACCACCGCACTGTACGTATGCTGAGGTAGTGCAAACGCCCTAATATGCGGGGGTTGTATGTAGTATTGTGAGAATAGGACCAAAGACTGTAATAAATCGAGAGACTTTCCGCCTTGGATGAAGACCTCTTGTGCCAACATATTGTTAAGTCGCGCCAGAAGTTGAGGCACAAGAGAAGGCTTGATCGAAGTGCTTGCTATCGTCATGATAGTCAAGAATAATGCGGGCTTTTTTGCCCGGATAGTGTGTGCATCCTCTTCAGACGAGAACTGGATCACAGGCATGAGCGGGCGCATGTGGATATTCCAGTGGTCGTAGAGTAGAGATGCAGTGGTCATGTCTACCAAGTCCTGGTCAATGACATTGCCGCATATTGCGGTATCGATTCTGTCGTCGTTGGCAGGGAGCGACAGGGCGTCATCTTCTCTGATATTGGAGTCTGGAGTCTTTGACCATTGTGTTTCTGCCCTCACTTGTTTAAGTGACTGTTGGTTCCGCCTTCTTTCGGCATCCAACGCACTTGTTAAGGCGTCTATCCTCTTTTCGAGTTCACTGAACTTTTGAGAAGTCTTCACACGTGCTTTCGGAGGTCCAGGATCCTGACAAGGTCGAGAGAATCTCAAACAAGTCTCGCAATCTTTCGAGCCCGGGACTGAAACGCACTTTATCTTCATGTTACGACATGCGATACATGCCCTCACTCTTCTATGATTCGATTCAGATTCTCTTGTAGGATTCCCATTTCCAGGGAGGTCGGAAGAGACATGGATCGTTGACCCGCTTTCGGCGCCGACCATCGTTTCTCTGATATAACTTGGTGATCTCAACCCCACGCTTCAGTAGACATCTATAGAGGTTTGTGAAATTCGAGATGTGTTTCTAGGCTAGACAATGGTGGATTGGAGAGGGAGAGGGAGAGGGTCTCGTATGATGCAGTGTCTTCGTCAATGTTAGTGCCACGCCAGGGTCCCGATACGACCAAATAGTCTCCGTTAATTCCGATACAAATCCTCCCGCCGTGCAAAGATCATCTAGGAGGCGTTTCAGATATTGATGCCTTGAAGCAATTCATCTTTCCAGATATTACTCTTCCAATGTCATTATCCAGCCAAGTAACTAGTCCCCTGGTGAATTAGATGGTACCTAATGAATACGGATAGGATGGCGGCATACACTAGTGCTATATGAGGGGCAGCGCAAGGGCGTTCTATAGCGCATGATAAGCCGATGCATGGCAATCTTGGGGGCTGTAATGACGGGGTAGAGTGGGTAATGAGAAGTTAATTCCGGGTGGACTGGATACGGATCCCTATATATTTGTAGCTCTGATGGCGAGGATGGTAAAGTTATACTGAGACATAGCCTTACCTGTGAAAACAACACTCTTCTTTTGAATCAGCTTAGGCCGACGGACTGAGTCGACCATATCGCCCGTTCAGGTTGTCAAAACGCATTGGCTGGCCGTCATGCATCATATTACAAGGTAACAGCACATCGTGCTACCCTCTACAACTATGGAGTAGACAGTAGAAGCGAGAACTCAATGTCCCTATTAAACTTTAATCTTTTAGAGTGTTCCCGGTAGCGACGGCAGTGATTTCACGGAGGTCAGGGAAAAGGAGCGACTGAAAATTAACAGAGACCTACGTCATCGTCTGATGGCGCTGCCAACTTCTTGCTTACATAGGGTAGGTACCCAGCAGGTAAGTATTGATTTCAATAGCTAAGAGGTACTTAGTCCTTATTCTCATCCTCTTTCAATCATTTCATTTCATCTCATAGGTTTACATTACCCATAATCCGGTCTACGAAAAGAGGTCACTGCTTCAACCATGCCAGATTCGCTAAAAGTAGCGCTAAAGAATAGCAGCGATTCTGACCAAGTCTACGCGTATATCACCGGAATAGCGCTCCAGCATGGCGGCCAGCGTTGCATTCTCAAAGCCGACGGGCAAGGACTCTACTTCCCGGAGAACCCTCCCGCCATTCTCTCACCCTTGATTGAGGACTGCGCCATCCCTCTAGGACCGCCTGGTAACACCGTCACGGTCACCATACCGCAGATGGCCGGAGGCAGGATATGGTTTTCGCGAAACGGCAGACTCACCTTCTTGCTTAATCCCGGCCCTGCTCTAGTCGAACCGAGCGTTTTGAACCCGAGTGATCCCAACGCGGACGTTGATTTTGGCTTCTGCGAGTTCACGCTCAATGACGCGCAGCTGTACGCAAACATCAGCTACGTGGATTTTGTACCACGTCTGCCGATTGCCATGTCCCTGGAACAGGCAAGCGGCGCGGTGCAACATGTAGCAGGGATGGCCCCGGACGGCATTGATCGCATGGCGGATGGATTGCGCGAGCAAGCTATGAGAGATGGCCGCCCCTGGGATAAACTCGTGGTTGAACGCAACGGCAAGATCCTGCGCATCCTCAATGCGACGCATGGGAATGCCGTAGGCGCAAGCTTTGATGGGTACTATGAGCCGTACGTTGACGAAGTATGGGAGCACTTCCTTGAGCAGCAGAAGCAAGGCCACAAATTGAGGATCAACACACAGGCCGCGCCGGGCATAGTGGATGCCGAGTTCATCAGTAAGGAAGAGGTACAGATCGGTGGTGAGAAGTTCGGCAAGCCCACCACGGCCGACATTCTCGGGTGCAATAGCGGGCCTTTCACCACAGGACCTTCGCCCACGCGGAACGCTATCATCCCACGCTTAGCGGCCGCGTTCGTGCGGACAGCACTTTTGGAAGCGGATGAACACCCCTCGCATCCACATACATTCTACAAACGAGACCCGACGAATCATTACGCGCGTCTCGTGCATGAGCACAATGTCGACGGTAAGGGCTATGCATTCGCCTACGACGATGTTCAGCCCGATGGCGGTGATGACCAATCGGGAAAGGTAAATGCTGGCGATCCAGCCCTCTTCACGGTGACGGTTGGTGGTACTCAGGCGCGGTAGAATGCGCTAGCCCCTGGGTTGGAGAGGCTGTTTATGATTTGGTGTTGGTAGGCTTATCCGTGATAGTCAGGCTTGCTCAGAGTGTCTTGAGAAGCTCATTGAGGCACTTTAAAAGGATAGGGTTTCTGGGTTGGCTTCGGGCGACGGTTTTCTTGAAAGAAGGGAACGAGCGACTTGGAGATAGAGCCTAGGTTCTCGCATATCGCTTTTAGCCCCCATCGTGAAACCCTTTTCTAGTGGTATTGGATAGGTTAAACCACACAAGTATAATGTAATTGTATCGAATAGAGCTCGCTCCTCACGGGATGGTCAGAAGAACCCCTATTTCCCCATCCTTATCCCGATGCCCACTGTAGAGTGCTAACGTAGGTGGGGGCCTACCACTCAAATCCCCCAACAGGATCCGCAAACCGCTAAATAGCCTGCATTCGGAAATGCAATCAAATGCAATCAAATGCAAAAATGTCACACGCATACTTCACAATCAATAACCGGTCCGTGAAATGGATTTAGATATGTAGCGCGAATATTGACATTGCGTTTATCCTAGCAAGCCATCTATACTGCCCAGTCGGTACCAAGCCTAGGTATCTATCCTCTATATCCGGACGGCCCAAGAGCAGGGTATCAACGCCAAAACGCTCTGTGGAGACCACGGTAATTACAAGAACTATATCCAAGATGTCTATATAATGATACTCTCATCTATATAACGATATTTACTGCGGGACGTTAGTGACTCTGGGAAGAACATATTCAGGGTTAACCGAGACTTACACAAGAGAGATCATAGCGGGGCGAGACCGAGTTGAGGTCGCCGGCCGGGAAGATACCGAAGTCAGGGTCGGCCTGGCCCCACTGAGACTCCTGGAGGTCGTACCACCAGAGGTTGACACCGCTCGAGATCAAACTGCAGGCAATGTCCTGCCAGAAGATGCGGGCATTCTCAGCGCTGGGCACGGCCTGGTTAACAGTATTTCCAGACACGGGCCATCCGGTCTCGGTAACATATACGGGCTTGCCGTTAGCAAGAGCCATAGTCTTGTTGAATCCGTCGTAGAACCTCTCGTGGGCGTTGCCGATGCTGTTGGGCTTGGTCTGCTCCCAGTAGGGGTAGCCATCGAAGCCGAGCCAGTCAATGTGGTCGATAACGGCTTGGTTCGTGCCGTTCAGGAACGAGTCGTACGTGTCGACGTGGCCCACGGGGATGCTGGCAAGAGGAGTACCAGCGATGGCAGTGCGGACTTGGGATATGCAGTCGATGAGCTTCTCGGGTCCGATGCCAACTTCGCCGCTGGCGTCTCGGTAGAGATCCTCGCTTCCGACTGAGATGCCGACAACGAGGTCTGTGAAGGCGCTACCGTACTGGCTGATGGCGGCTTTAAGGGCCGCGATCTCGTTCGTGATGGCCTGGTCGCTGCCCGAGACCCAGAGGCCTAGTAGCAGGGTCGTCTTGGTCTGGATGGCAGCGGGAATCGCGCTAATAACGTCGGTAGCAGTTCCCCATTGGACTATTTGAAGGTTGGGTTAGTCTATAATAGTCCATAGGAATATTTGCCATATTGTTTTAGACTTACTCATGGAGTACAGACGAGCACTCGTCCATCCGCTAGTACCCGGGAGATTCTTAGCGCGGTTGAACTCGTACTCGAAGTCGGCCTGCTGCTTAGCCGCCTGGTTCAGGAAAAAGGCACCATAGTTGAAACCCTTGATTCCAGAGTTGGCAGCAGTAACTGCTGCAGCAGTGCTAGCGGTGGCCGCGAGGCCCAGGACTGAGGAAGCAAAACGCATCTTGTATTATGTTAGGTACTGTATTAATTATTGTCAAGCGAAGGAATAAGAAGCGCAATAGCAAGAGAGTGACGGCTACAATATGCAGCAAAGGGCCGTTAAGAAGCGAGTGAATGAGTAGAAAATATTAATCTAACGTTAGGATGAGGAAAAAGAAGGGAAGAAATAGAAAGGAAGATCAGTGGTTCTAGAAGCAGGAACAAGAGCAGCTCCGCATAAGGGATCGAAAACCGGATCACATCAACAACCCGCGAACCGACAGGGTGGATTCATTCGTTCCCGGAATAGCCCACGGCTCCACAGTGCAGCGAAGAGCCTGAGAGCCAGTGGATATGCCGGCGCTATATCCCTTGAGCTCGTATTGCTGGCCCACATGCCGCTCAGCCTCAAATCTCAACTGGGTCCAGCAAATCAAACTGCCTACAGGATGCAGCTAGGGGACGCGTACACAGCTAAGCTACGCTAGACGTTGTGACAATTACTATAAGCCAGTCCAACTGTACGTCCCCTATAAATACAGCTCTGTACTCCCAAATAACATCGCACCCTTTGCAGTTACTCATCGAGTTGTCGAGCGCGCTGCCACTATGTTCAATATAACACGCATAACGCCATTGATCAACTCCGAGCCTGCAACTTGGCTATTATTAGCTGAAGCTATGGCCCATAGGTGACCTTTTCTTTACCAAATTCAAGACCTGATTGGCCTACCCAACTCAAGTCTTTATTTTGAGTGGATATATGCACCTAGGGACCTCCTTAGCGAGCACCTACACTGACAGACTAATTGTCAAGGGCGGTCCGCCTCGAAATATCTCAGGAGTCAAAGTGGACCTTGCTAATTCTGTAAATATCTTGATTTTTGTCGGAACTCCCCATACCTCCCTTGCCTCTGTAGGAACTGTCACGATCCAGAACAAATTCGCATTCGAAATTACTATGTAATGACATCCCACATGTAAGGATATTCCGACTTACAATTATATAGCAAGAAGCAAATTCCCACGTTTTCGCACAAGGCTTGTGTGTCTCCCGAGAATTTGGCATCTGTGGTATTAAACCGCCAGTCACATCGATCTACGGCTCTGCCTTCTTTCCGCTCTGTCGAGTCAACCGGTAAGTGACGAAAATACTAACGAGATCTTTCGTTCGAAGGAAAAGATGGTCATGACGATAATCTGGAGAACCACGTGATTAAATGATGGTGACATTATTCCGACGAGTTCGCGAGCAGATCGAGAATTCGCTTAATGATTTATGAATGAGATGTCGGACGCCAAGATCGGGATCCCTTCCGATATCTCCTCCCCCCAAACCGAATTACATATGTCGCATTCTCTAGGGGTTCAAGTTACTACCTATACTCAACTTAGGGCACTCCTGACTACAGTCTACCCAGAAATTAGCCATAAGACTAGAGTCCTTGGCTTTCATTCCTACCCAAACTTAAGAGGAAGGACGTGTATCCATCGTGATGTCGGTGAATAGGTCAAATTGGCATTTGCCTACGGAATTACCTTGGTAGCTTATTCGATATAAGGGTATTTAGCGATCTACCATCCGCTCTAGTTTAGATTCAAGTAAACTATGTGTCAGATATAATACTATCATTACGTCTAGTTAGGCGCCCAATGCCCCGATCCAACACCAATATAGTCTGTCACGATGCGAACCTTATGCACGGGGCATGGACGACGTTGTTCCGCGAGGGACCCCAAACCTATTCCCCAGAGCTCGTGTATACCTAATACAAACGGACCTCCTTTGTCCACACTATCCTAGCCTCCTCCAACACACCCAGACCTTTGGTGATCCCTGACAGGTCATCTCTGATAGTCTGATATGTCTATTCCTCTAAAGCACTCCCAATCCTGTCATATATACCGACAGCTCCCCTTTATCTACCTGCTAATGATTGAAGGGTTCACATGATATTGATAAAACTACAGCGATTATTTAGTCCTAATTTAGCTGCCAGGGAAGCCAGTGTTCTTCAACCGACGCCCATCAATACCTTAATGACCAGAACGTTTCCCTACCTATTCATCCAGGGACTTCCAAGGGCGACGAGAACAACCGTAGCTGACAGTGACTCACTTCAACTTCACTTTACTAACTTAGGCGTGCCGAACTGAATGGGCTATGAGAGCCGGATCGATAAGTCGATGTATAAGAAATCTGCATCTTTGAATATGCACCAGTTCGATGTGAATGAAAAGGGGTTGCACATCTTTCCAACGCGCTGTTCTCTCCCCGGTCGCGGTCATCCCCTCATAATTATCATCATGATCATCAATGATATCATATGTGACTCGGTTCCAAGTACGTATCAACCCAATAGCCAAGTCAAGTCTTTCAACTTGATGACCTGGTGTTGATTAAGTGGAGCACCAAGACACCTGTGAATAGGGGGGGTCTATGGGAAAAGGGAAAATTTCGTGCAGAGAACGGTAGATCCTGAAGCTGAATGTTCGAAGTCATCTCTTAGTCAAGGACAACTTTCAAAAGCTTTCACTGATGCCAGTTAAGTTGTAGGACGAGTGACGCTGCCGTGACAGTTGGTTCTCTGACACTTAGGCCCTGCACTTAAGGAGGCAGGTGAATCACTTAGAACTACGGGGAGCTTGTATTAATAATCTAACACTACCATTAAGACATCGAAACTACTCGATGGGATAAAGAGGCAAACCAGGCAGGTATCAGCTGTTGCAACAGGCTCTGTTGCTTGATGGGTGCATGACACAATGAGGCTATTACCAAAGTCATGCCCAGCTATTAAGGACATCATGAATTTGCATTTAGAATGGCACATTGTAGATCGAGTCCTTCGAGTCACATTCCTCATATTTGCATCCATAGGTACCTTATATAACCTGTCAGCCCCAAAGCAGACCGCCTCACGAACATTTGAATCGATCTCAAGCGCGCGGAAGAAAGAAGAAAAAAACATTTAGTCTATACCAACGGCTTCTTTTAACAATTTAATCAACACCCACACATTATCCTATTTCTTCGCCATGTGCTCCTACGAGCAACTTCTCGTTATTTGCACCAGTTGCCACCGCGTGGTAGCCCGTTACAGGGTGCGTTGGATACACTGCGACGATGTCGATTGCCAAGTATCTTGCCGGGGTGAAGAGGACCGTCTGGTTTGCTGTTCAAGATGTCACCATCGTCGCCGTCGCCGTCGAGGTTGCAGGGACCCCTGACGAATAGAGTAGGGCATAGCTGAGGTTAGGAAAGGGGAAGAAGTCTCTTCACGCCGATACTCTACCCAGATTGAGTGATACGGCAGGTCAGTCCTTAAGAGAGATGTAGGAGCTTTAGGGCTGCATAGGGGCTGCTGCTCTGTGAGCAATGATTCGTAGCCTTGGAATTTTTTAAGAAATAAAGCCCTGTTTATCTGTGATCGTTAGATAGTAATTTCTCCAACTCCCAGAACTTCTACAACTACCGCATGTATCTAAGCTATATTGTAGCCTACCTACCTACCTAAGGGGTAGTTTTTTAGTATCACACTGTTGACCTTTATGGAAATTTACTGTACGGGTTGATTCTGGTGATTACAGTCAGAGAAGGTTACCCTCCAAAGTGAAGAGTGACCAGAAAACGTGAAAAGAGATAACGGGCTCTTGTCTACGACTGTTTGTAGTTGCAGCAAGACGTTCTATGTCTTTCCAAGTTGTTCTGCCTGATGAATCGGCAATAAAATTGACCACAGGAATGGTGAGAAGAGTACATACAATACATGACAGGTTAAATCACCACCCCCTGATAAACGGATCGAAGAATAAACAAGTTATACCATATAATTCGTATTACGATATCTAGATTGGTGATGTTCTATTATGAAGAGATCTTAGTGGTTCTAATCACGTCAATTTACTATGCCCCTGGCCACGATCAGGCGGCCTGGCAATTCACATGCTACGGGGCCCAACCCGTACTCTCTTCCTTTCCCAAGAATGTATATAAACCAACTCTCCCCAATACTAATACAAACTCCAACCTAGAAGACTCATCGTAGCAAAGAACAACATTCATTACATCGAGAGTATCGACCTGCAACATTCCGTGCTTATCTCGGAAATTTTTACCCAACCAAGAGACAAATACCACTTGCGACGACTCTTCACAATAGGCGCCATGTGTTTCTACATCCTCAGGGTCATTTTTCTGCGATTCCTGTCCCGCAATCATCGAGGAGATTCAAACTAAGTGGTTGAGGTGCGACCCCGTCTGGAACCGTCGCTGTGAATGGAGGCAGAGGGGCGAGGAGAAAATAGCGGACAGATGTAGCGATTGCAGAGCCAAACAAGCGAAGCGGTGAAATTCCTTATTCAGCCAAAGGGAGTCTCTTCATGCATTCCAATTGACAAAGACGATGAAGGGGTTATTCTGACAATAGAGAGTGCTCGAGGGCGGCCTAGGATGTCTCCTTTGTATGAGAAGTTTGTATCCCGCTTCTAGCTCAGCACCCAGACAGATTATAGATCGTAACTGGATACTGAAATCCTAGGTTGAATCAGTAGAGACGCTTATCCCTTATACGCGAATTACCTATTCCAAGCTTACTCGAACGTCAACGCTTACACGTCATAGAGTGAGAATCAAATATCCAAGGCCCGTATCAATTCACCCCCTTCACAGAAGTAGCTTTATACCAACTATCCCCACAACATCTCGTGGTATTAGCTGCACAACTTTCCAACGAACGTATCCTCCATCTCCCCAATCCTCCCTAAACATGCCCCTCCTAAGTCCATCACCGAGCCCATCAAGCCCTAGCATCCCCCTCCCTCGCCCTCAACAACTGCGCATACGTCGCAACAACCGTATCCCTCAACGTCCCATACCTCAACCCCAACACCCTCTCCGCCAGCGAGCCATCAACATGGTACGCACTCTCCCACTCGCCCTTCCTCCCCACGGGCAGCCTCGCCCTGAGCTCCGGCAGTTCCTCCCTCGCAATATCCACCGCAGCCTGGTACCTAAAGTCCTGGCCGACAATAAACCGCTTTCCCGCAGCCTCCGGCACCTCCAGCGCGCGAACATGCGCGAACGCAACCTCCCGCGAGTCGGCGTACCCGCCGAAGTCGAACGGCGGGACGGAGTCGCCGTCGATGATATTATTCAGTAACCCGACGGACTCGCTCACGCCCTTCGTCGAGTCCAGCTCGTGCGCGTACGGGCCGAAGACCCACGGGGGACAGATGGTGGAGAGGGCAAAACTCGCGTCCTTGTGCGCGGCCATCCAGTCCCACATGGCGCGCTCGGCGAGCGCCTTGCTGGCGCAGTACGCGACGACGCCGGGGGCTTTGGCTGCATCGTCCCAGGTCGCTGGGTTCCAGTCCTTTTCGGAGTACGTGTAGCCTTCTCTCATGCCCTTGCTGATGTCGATGATGGAGGCGAAGGAGGAGGTAGCCACGACGCGCTTGACCTTGCCGCCGCCGTAGCGGTGCGCGGCCTCGAGGACCGAGGTGGCGCCGCGGGTGGCGGGCTCCAAGAGGTCGCGCACGTTGTCCTCAGGGGCGAGGTTGAAGGGCGATGCCGAGTGCACGATGTGGGTGATGGCACCATCGGCAAAGGCATCCTTGTAGGACTCCGGGACGGTCATGTCTGGGATGATGGCTGTGGACAAGTTGGCGGCGTAAGATGGGAACCGGGCCACGGTGCGGGAGGCGGATGATTGGGTGCGCGCTGTGATGCGCACGTTGTATCCGGATTCTAGCGCTTCCCTGACGATTTGGCCGCCGACGAAGCCACCGCCGCCGGTGACGAGGATAGTGCCTTTGTTTTGGGGAGCGGCCATTTTTGACTCAATGTGTATAAAAAGTTTTCGTAAGTGGTTGTGATGCTGAGTTGTTATAAGCAGTGTGGTAGTTCTCCAAGAATGGAGTTGAGATTAGTCCTGCTTCTTTATAGTCCAAGAAGAAAGCTGGTGGTTCTGATGGTGCGAGGCTCCGGTGGTTGATTTATATAGTCGCTCTTATAAGCAGATATACACTTGAATCTAGTGACGGTAATAACTCGCTGTTTGTTTCCGGTTATAAGATATCTTTTACCTGCACCTATAACCTTGATGTGGCCTGTCTGTTGAGTAACCATCCCATCGACGACGGGCCTGGGAATTATATATGCTGTCCATTTCTATGCGAGCGCAGCATAACGCCGAAACCGATGCGTTCTGCAATATGCGACCGGTTTGGTGTGCTCTCCATTGAGGCAAGCCAATGCGACTGCACTTGGTAAGATTCTTACCTTGGGGCGCTTAGCCTACACTACCTTGAGGACTAGATCAAGCCCATAATTTGGCGCCCATCCTCAGTCTTCGCCGTAATTCTTTGGTCGCGCTTTGGTGATAGCCTACTGAAGACTCCGAATTTAGAGAGTCCCATTATCGGCGTTTGTGCTAACTGCTACATTTGTACTGAGAGTAAGAATATCGTCGAAGAATGATATTTGCGCTAGGTAGGTGAGGTCCGATGTTTAGTCAGGGAGAGGCAATATCGTCGACGGAGTTTAGCTCATCGCACAGTTAAACCACCCATTTTGTGACACCTTGCCCCCGTTGAATGTTGGCTCCGCATAGTGGGCATCGGCGAAACGATATTATCTAAGGACATAACATGTATCGACGCACCACCGGGCTAAAATATGACCGCATATGTAATCAACGCATGGGACTAGGAACTAGGATAGAAGAACCATAGTTTTTCTTTTCGGACTAGAGAGGTAGAGAAGATTATCGTGCTTTTCGGCGATTCGGTCTTTTCCCCGAACAATCTCCTGTGAAATGTGCCCTATCAGCGATTGAAGCCTTTGTTCTGACCCCTGCCACTGGTACTGACCTATGTAAGCACATACATATGTACGATACACCTTAGTAATATGCAACGATATGTTAAAAATAAACATGTTTCAATTCGCTCGAGTCATCTAGACGCCAATAACCATGTTTCAACGAGTAATATAACAATTATGTATACACTTGTACACTATGCTACAAACCCAACCTTCGAGTCTACCTTATGCATCTATAACTGCGCATCCAAGTTAGCACATGAATATAGGTCAGGCATGCGTAACGCTGTGTCACTTACCTGCACGAGAAGTTCTAACTCCGGAACTCCAATAAGTGTTGAAAGTCGTGTCTCGAGCCCCTATTCCCAATTCAATTCCATCCGACCTAACGTCCGCGCTCATCAATTAACATCGGACTTCCCGCTATGTTGACCCTGGAACGGCCACCGCTGTACATCATATCTATGAGCTTGCTCTTCTGCCTCTTGCGCAAGCCCCCGAGGTACTCCCCCACGTCCTCGAGGCCCTTGATCTGCTCTTCAAGCGTGAGTGTACTAGTATTGACGTTTCTTACTAGGGGCGAGATGAGCTTTTGTCTTAACATCTCGAGGTTCGCCTTGAGTCTGAGTAGCTTGCCATTGTGGTCTATCAGGATGCCCTTGTTGTACACCGTCTTCTCGCGCACGTTCTGGAGTAGTTCGCGATTGCGTTCATACTTCTTCAACTCGCTCGCGTTAGGTCCGAGGATCCGCGTCCACAGTGATGAAAGGAAATCGGTATGCTGTTCATCTTGCTGCGAGGACTCGCGCACTACCAAGCGCGCCAGGTTCAGGAACTGCCGATCTATGGTTTCGAAGAGGCTGAAGAGAGCTAGCGAGTTCTTAAGCTCATTTTCGATAGCTTCTTCGAGCACCGCTAGGAATTCCGTGAATGTGCGTTGGAGCGTGCGGCGGGTTCGTTGCGGATGCGACATGCCGAACATTGCTGTCACTATATTTCCGAATTGTGTCGGCAGGCCCGTACTCGGATTCTCGAAGACGCCAACGTTGCATAGCAAGTTATAGATGTTACCATATGCCGTAGAAATGGGCTGGCTTCGGACGCCCTGCAACCGAGCTAGTTCGCGCCGCGCCCAGTCCATTACAATTAGGATACTGTCGATATCGCCATCAACAGTGGCGAAGAACTTGGTAAGCTCGATAGCTAAAGTCTTCAGACTGTCTGATAGTCCATCAAGAGACTCAACAATGATGGGTGCTGAGGTCATATTGCTCCATCGCACACTCTCCCCGAGGTCCCATACAGCAGTGCCTGTAGCCTGAAGGTCACCAACCTGAGTGACTCCGTTCTCCGAGTAGTAAATCAATGGCTCGAAAGAAGCCGCAAAGCCGGCTACTCTGACAAGGTCAGGTGATGGCCGTGGCGACGCAGGTTGAAAGAGTGTCCTGACGGTTGTTGTCGATATGATTGCGATAAGGATTGCGACGATGATGTTCCCCCACGACTTTGTAATTACGTTGGTTCTGGTCCGGATGAAGTTCACGGCCGCCTCAATGGGTTCTGTTCGTTGCTGGATGTCAGCGCGCAGTGCCAGTCGGATATAGTTGTCTCCAGCAGGGCCAGGCGAGACGGAGGTCAAGCCTCCGTTTAAACGTCTATCTGCTGAATCGCTTTTCGTCTTGACTAGGGTATCATCCTCAGTAGGAGCCCCGGGCTCGGGAGTAAGCTCCTTCTCAGGGCTCAGACTTCCTGTAGGTAAGCGCGTCCTACGAGCTTCCTCAAAGATGTCATTTTGAAAGATGCTGTTAATGTTGGGGTTCGTGCGCCTTGGCGGTTCGAAATGTCCCAAAATATCCCTACTCTCTTGCCAGTTTCCATACCACCGATCGCCATTCTTGAGCCTTCTCCAAGCTGGAGGGCTGTAGTTACCGTTAGACAGCGACGTGTCGTCCATGTTGTCGTCGCTCTCGTCGTGTGGGTCGCGGTCCTCGTCCGAGAAGCCAAAGCCTGAGTGGGTTGCTGGGTACTCGAACGGTCTCTGCAGTGGCGACATCGGCGTTGCGAAGTTTCTCTCGTCTAGGCTGGCGTCGGAGTACAGGGATGTCATGCTCTTCTTTATCTCGAAGGAGTTGAACGGGTGGCCTTGGATTTGGATTTATACTTGGACTTGGAAGTGATGCTCTAGCGCGCAACGAAAAGAAGGAGCGAAAAGTTTGAGTTGGTGTTAGCGCCTGGCTTGGAGCTTCCCTGGTTAGCTGAAGAATAGACTTCCCCGAGTCTGCGCCTCCTAATTCTGGCGCGGGTAATGGTGGTAGCGCCTTCCGTTGCTTCGGTGCTTCAATCGCAGGTGCGCGTGATACAATTGGCGATAGAGCTTTGAAGCTAAGGCGAGGCAATGTCCAACGTGAGTCAGGTATGACGTTCCGAATCGGTATATGGCCTATCGATACGAGATATGCGTATAGAAAGGCGAAGGTCAAGGTCAACGCCGCGAGGAACGTACTAGGCGCAATTGTGATACTGAAGAGCGATACGTGATTATGAGTCTCGATAGACACCAAAGGTTGCATCGAGCTCGGAAACGACCAGCCAGGTGAGCTCTGGGGGCCGTCTCGAATGCGATTCTCCAACTCTAGCCAGTCTCAAGGGTTTGCGCTGTCGAGATTGTTTGCGCAGCGACTAGGCGATTGGATGCGGGGAAGACGAAGTAGAAGCAGAGTCAACTGGTGGAAGTAAGGTTGACCCCTTACTCGAAGCTAATGGTTCCCAGTCCAGTAGAGTTCGCACTATGAGACCGACTCGATTGAGTATAGTAGTAAGCTATGTACTTGGCTACTATGAGCTGTAATCCTATCAAACGATGTTGTCGCGAGAATTGGACTACCTGTGTAAACGGGCAACTAAGAACTCCAACAAACGTCTCCAGGGCGCAACTTAAACAAGACCGAATTAATTTAATAAGAAGAAGAATAATGCAAAGATGAAGAGGGAGGGAACAAATGCGCTGGACATTCAATGTGCGTAGATTGCGCTACGTTCAGAAGGCGTAAGTATGAAGTGTGTGAGATGGACGAAATGGAGAGGCTGGGAAACTCTGCACCATATCGACCGTAGCCGTTTCTTCCACTTAGATCGTACCCTGCCGGCACCCCACTTTCGGGAAGTCGCAGCAGGATATCTGGGAGCCAATAGGTTTGCTTCGTCTCGGCCGCTGTAGGACAGACCCAATGCAAGGGCCAATACCTAGAATCTCTATAATAGCCTGTTTTAGGAATGAATTTGAAAGGGGGCTCGCAAATGAGCAAGACTCTTAGTCAGGAGTAGTCTGATCGGGTCTCACCTGGACCTGGGTGACTTTATCTTGGGAAAAGGTGACTCAAGTGATTCAGAATTGCTTCTTACAATCTAACCCCCCTTCCTCCCTCTATGGGACCCCCAGGACCCCCCTAGTTGATGTAGTGCCGGTAGGAGTTTGGGACCACAGCCGTTTAACCAATCATAGAAAGTGAATCTATGAGTTGGCATTAGCTTTAAGTGCTTGCATATGGCGAATCATAGCTCAAGACGGCCACCAATCAGAGCTCACTGCCACTCCGAATGTAAGCACTTAACGCGTTTCGAGAGAACAAACGACAACATTCAGACACGATGTCATAAATAAACATCAGGCTTATACGGCCTTACCATTGGCACAACAACAAACTTGTATCTGCTGACCGGCTCCATAGATAGATGGTTCAGCGAGTTATACTCTATCGTAATTACCCCGCACACTATACCTCATACATAATATCTAATCTTATCGCGTTCACTGCTATGTACCTAGTAACCCCGCAATTGGCCAGCTGTGGGCCAGCCCCGGTTATTTTTCAAGTACCAAGGTACATGTATCTGCGTGTAGCCAGAGAGCGGACCGTCATGTACCTACATATACTTAATTATATGTGCTAGGTTCTGTCCCTAACAATGTTATGTCTTCAGCAAAGGTCATCACTATGTCCCCGGAGAGAAGATGAATGGAATTGATTTCATCCTATCGCTACCCTAATCCGTTGAATTCGCTATGAAGAAAAGTAGAATTTCATAAACTCGTAAGAGCCCCTATCAATACCCTATTACGAATGTAGGCAAGAACCATAGCTATCTGCGCATCACGTACATACGCTGTATAGTACGTGCTTGAATCCCATGCCGCGCTTGGTGTTTACTTCTGGATAGCTGATAATCAACGTGACTCTCTACAACGCGAACGGCGTTGTTGCGACTCCGCTTCCCACATGCAGCCCACGAGGCGTCGATTTTCTATTGGCTATTGCATACAAGATCAGCGCTAGATAGGTAATTAACGCCGTCAAGAGGAAGGTGGGTTTTAATCAACTCTTGCGGTCTCGAGACTTCGCGCTGACGGATTGGACAAGTTATTGACTTGCTTCACAGGCGGCGGTTGATACTTGCTCTTCTTGCGCAGCCGTTTACGAGCAACCATGACAGGGACGGAGCTCTTAGTTACCAGATAATTCGAGAAAGATCCTAGGAGTGTTCTGTGACGTCGTATTAGCACTGTGTCTACGTAGTCTGATTAGTTGCACTAGAAATTGACTTACCCCTTCAAAGCACTCCTACCACGGCTTCCCAGAATTACCAATGTCGGACTCAAGATATCAATCACCTCTGTTATAAGGTGCTTGGGATTTTTGCAATGTATCACTTCCACAATCACCCGTACCTGCAACTGTGTCTTTCGTAGAAGCTTCGAGACTCGTTCGGTGATTTCCTGCACCGCTCGATCCCTCTCCTCCTGTAACCTATTTCTCCCGCGAGAACTGGGTGCTGGCGATGGATTGTTACTGGCGCTGCCATTGTCAATAGCTCGAATATGCGGCGACATCGAAGACGCCGGCATCTTGAACGGACCGGGACTAGCGGTACGATTCTGTGGTCTTGCCGACATTCCCTTAGAGATTGCACTGATGGCCACTGCCTGCTCCTTCATCGCTTTGGGTTCATCTGGTACCATATTACCAACGTCGACTGACCCACTGGTCTCTTCGTCCATACAGTACATGGCTATGAGCGTGTCGCCGTCACGAAGGACGGTTCCTATCGCCCATTCTAGAGCGTGTGTCGACTCATCGCTCAAATCCGTCGCTACCAGATATTTACGGAGACGTCGGTGTTCCTCCTCGGCTTCTTTCTGGATTCTGTTGAACTCACCGCGATAAATAATGCGAATGGTGCGATGGACCTCGGGTGTAGAAAGAACTGGAGTACAAGACAATTGCAATCTTTGCGCGGCCCTGATGGCGTCGACGTCGGCATCTAGTTCTGGGTCGAGAGGTGTTTGAGTCCCAGATATAGGATCCTGATCAAAACTAGTCGACGGCTGAACCAATGGTTTGCTCTTGCTCGGTTTTGATTTGTCCCCGGTCGGACCAGTAACTGTTATTTGGGGTTCGTCAAACAGTGATCTATACTGCTGTGGTTGAGCAGCATTGACGTGTTTTCCTGATTTTATGGTTAGTATCAATGAGATCTTCAAGATATTAGCTCGTAGGAACCAAGTAAACTTACGTTCATCTTCAATCGCAGCGAGTAAGCTCTTGGGCGACGTGTTTCGACCGTCGGGAGATTCATGATCTTGCGACTCTGCACGTGTAGTGAGTTTTCTGCCCCTATGCATTTCCTCGTCGGAAGAGTTTGCAACATCGTCATCGCTTTCATCTGGTAATAATTCCCCATATGGGCTCAGGTTGTCCTTTTCTATTCTACCATGTCCATCGCTATCCTGCCTCTTTCGAGCTAGTGAAGCCAAGCTCGAGCCGCCGTAGAGTAAATTGGCATTCGAGAGTTTCCTGTAAGCGAAATTCTTATCCAGTATTTGGCCATTGTTGAGCGTGATGGCGTCTTGTGCTGAATTGCGTCCAGAACGATTTCCGAACGGCGAATCGGACCGCATATTAAATCGATTACTAGGCGATTTAGACTTATTGGTTTTCCTAGAAAAGCGTCCATGTTCGCCGGGAAGCAGTAAATTGGACAGGTCAGGTCCGCGAAGCGCTTCGCCAATGGAACTCGATCGCATGGCACTGCTTGAACCGCGCTTTCCAGGCATGGATTGCCCAACATTGGTTGGTAAGATATCATGAAACTTGTAGGCAGACGTCAGGTCATTGTTCCTTGAGCTCGATAAGCTCATGGGCGGCGGAGATCGAGGGCCAAGGTCTACGACGGGGTTTGAGGATGCATCTGACATACTCCTAGTACGAGTCGAATTATCTAAAGTCGGTGCCTTATAAGATAATGTTGGAGAGGTGTGTGTACTTGTCGGTACATTAGATGAGGAACCGCCGACATCTAACATGCTCCTTGGCTGGACAGGAGTGTCAATGTCTAGCATGCTACGGACTGGTGCTTGCGGTGGAGGACTCCGAGGCGCGTTCGTTGACACTTCGCCAATGTCTAACATACTGCGCACGGGTGATCGAGGGCTAGTGAAAGGGGAAGGAGATCGGTGACCGACGGATGGAGGTCTTCTAGGCTGCATGGACATCAGGTTCTCGACCTCCTTCCGCTCCTCCTCGAGCGCTGCCTCGAGGGACATGATCTTTCTACCAGACATGGTGAAGGAATTGCCGAATACAGTCGCGTCGGCGGAATGATGAAGAGCTTGGTCTTCGTTTGCAATCTACAAGGATGGAATCGAGGGGACAACGTCGGTCAGCTACCTCTAGTAGAGGTGACTTGCACGAAAAAGCAAGCTTCGGGACCGAATTCGTATTCTTGGCAGGTTCTGAGGATAATAAAGTGGTCAAGTGTTGTATAATCGAGAAACGCCGGATTAATGCTATCGTGGGATAATGGTCGGGCGTCTTCGATGGAGACGGAGGACGATCATTGTGCGTTGAAGTCCCTTCTCGTTTCTGCTTTCTTTACTCGACCTGAACCTTGAGCCTCACCCTCAGCTCATGGCTCCCGGCCAAAAAATCGGGAGTTTTAAGGTTCGGGCAGGAACTGAGCCCAAGAATTTGTGCCAGTTTAGAGCGGCGAGGGAAGGAAACGACGAAGTGCGAATAGTCGAGTTGAGGAGATGTGGGGTCTTAGCGCAGAATCTTCCTGGGAAAGAGCTTTCTAAACAAACACAGTGACTGCAGGTGTTACATAGAAGCCGGAACTCGGAACGGGGAGGCCTCAGTGCCTTGCTCGCCAAGACTGTTAGGGTGCAAGAAAGAGGTCAAAAGTTGATGTGATGACCGCGATGGAAGGGAGGGGGGTCTAGAAGGATGTTATTTATGAAGATGGGGAACTGGTCGCAAGGTGGAACCTTGACTGTTTTCCTCTTGGGTTGGGTTCGGTGCTTTCGTGTTTTCCTACTCAATAAGAATTCGATCTTTGTACTGCGCGTGTGTATTACAGTATTATCGTCTCGTTGTGCTTGCCCTTTTCGCTTTTTAAGCTTGCCCTTTGCGGATGCGACGCTAGAAGTTGTTGAGTCCGAATTCTGGAGAATAAAGTAGGCGCAGGTTCGTTACGTGAGACTTGCGAAAACAAAATTCTACCTAATATAGGTACCTAGGTACCTAAAGTCTTACTCGGGTTGTTTAGGGAATCCGCGATGACACGATACTGGAAGTACCTCGCCCAACAGTGGATCTATCGCAATTTAAACCCGATATGAAGTATCGGATACATTACGATTCATGTGACATCCGATCTCAGTACACAGATCACCCTATCAGGCCATTATATTACCCACTGCGACCCCTGAAACTTCGCCCAGCCACATACATGTATTTCTCTTTGCGTCAGAAGCTTGTATATTGTATATAGTCGGAGAGCTGACGTTCTTGCTGCCGCGGTGGCGCGGTTTATCGTTTGTCTACAGTCTTTTCTTGATTGGCCGCCATTCCCCTGCTCTTTCTATCGTCTTACATCAATATGTATATGCGAGCAGGTATGTGTATCTCGTACGGGATATTTCTAGAGCGAGTGTGTATACGCACATATGTATGCAGTTTATATTAACAGACGCCTACTTTATACCTATCTAGGTATATGTAGTCGAGTAATACTCGGTTCTCTATACAATGGTTCCTCTTCTTTTCCTTCATCCCAGTATAGCTTTGCTACCTTCCGCGTCACATCGGATATTCCCGGTAAAAGTGTCTTAATCCATACGTACCTACATAGGGAGGTAGTTTGGAGAAATGATTCCGTTGGTAGTGCTTCGTAATTACGCGACTGTAGATTATTTGGAGGCCGATATCGACTATAGGCACGCTCAGAGATGGGAACACAAAGACTCAAAGATGGCCTCAATATTCGAAGCGCCCATTTGACTTACAATATAAGTGTCGAACACACCAATGCAGAAGATGCATTATTGCACTACACATACTTAGAACCATACACGTCCTAGATACGGGAGTGTCTCGGAAAAGATACGAGAAAAGAGCATTCATTCCTTGAGGTAATGGAAACTACAGTGGTTGGTCCAACGCCTTCTCCAGCTGAAGATAATCTCCTTGGCATATATAATAACCAGCTCGTTCTAACAACAGCTGACGATCCCTCCAACGTCAGTCAGCATTCCCGAGTCTTACTCACTCCTCCCCTCCCCATCCCGTGTTCCGTTGAACAAGAATCGGTGCAAAACTGCATACAATGTCATCATCCACTATGTGCATGAAACGCCATCGTCAATGCCATACAACCCGTCGAAATACCTAGAAGCCATGACTCAACGGATACCTACGTTCCTGCAATGCCACGGAGTCATATACTACCTACCTAGAGTGCCACATGCACCTGGGATCGCAGTACTCAATCTATAGCCCACTGTGCAGTTCATTATTTTATCCTCTTGCGGCACGTAGCCCGGCAACCACATTCAGTGCAGTGTAGTGACGGCTGGTCCCGACTTGCTTCCGACAAATAAACCGCCATGCAGAATATGGCGTGATAGGTCATAAATCAACAAGGGGCAGCAATATGGGATGTAAGCATTTACAGCTGCTACCTACCACCTACCCCGTAATAGGCTTCGGCGATTTCCGAAATGTTTAAGATGTTACTTCTACGTGGCAAGGCACTTCATACAGCTTAATGTTCGCGCATACTCCAAGTCGTGCAAAAAGCAATTTCGTTCATTACCAGAAGTTCCTATTTAGAATACCTCTGCTTCATTCTGAGATGTCCCATTCGGCAACGTTGAGGGGGTATTGTGTCAGAATCATTGGTGCCGCCTGATTTCCGTTCGGTGCCAGGTATCAACTACCGTGAGGCTGACCGATTGTGACCACGAACGCCTGAAAGACCGAAACCCTGGCATCCGGCCAGTGCTCCGAGCGGGGAGCAAATAGTCTATCAATACATGCAAATAGTACGAGAAGAGAGTCCCTTGGACCGGACACCAGATGCTGCTGCATCCAGAGAGTGAAGAGATCCATTCCGACGTAAGGACATGAGGTCGTAGAAGGCATAAACGGGGGGTGGGGTGTGTGTGTGTAATGTGAGATGCGAGAAGGAATGCAGAAATCAATACCGAGTCGTCCGTCCCTGGACGATGAACCAACAAGATCATAACTTTTCCGAAACCGTCGTGAAAAATTGACGCCCTTGAACATCAGTGAATGAATCAATGCCGAAAATGATCAAGGGTGAGTGAAGCCATAGAAGCAGCCATTTTGCTCCTCCGCTTAAGCCTTATCGTCGGCCTTCTCCTCCTTCTTTACAGCCTCGCCGTCGGTGTTACCCTGGGTCTTGACGTATTCATCGTAGACAGCCATAGCCTCATCCACCTTGGCTCGAAGAGAGTTATCATCCTCAATACTATGGAACGTTAACAATGTTACATGCGATAGGGAGTTCCAAACTTACAGATTGACAAGCTCCGAATTATCCATCTCCAGAAGCATGCCCGTAATCTTGCCGGCTAGATCGGGTTGGAGAGCCTGGATCTTCGGGAAGATAAGTTCACCGAGCATCTGTTTCTGTTGTTGAGGGTTGGACTGTGCTTGGAGTTGCGAGTGCAAGAGCGAAGTCGGAGTCAGATCCTGCTGCAGGTTAGGAGCACCGCCGATCTGCTGGTTGGGAACTCCACGTCCACCTTGAGGAGGGAATTGACCAGACTGGCCATTCCGGGGTCCGCCGCGACCAGCTGGGCCACCCTGTCGCGAGTTGGGCGGATAGCCGGGAATAGCACCCGGGCCGCCGGGCATACCCATGTTGCCAGGCATTCCTTGAATCGGTCCACGACCTGCAGGAACACCTCGTCCACCTCCGAGAGTAGCCTGCTGCACCTGCGCCATCGCAGCCATGAACTGCGGGGTACCGGGCTGGCCATACGGAGCGCCAGGCGGGAACTGTCCGAGAGGGTACATGTTGGGAGGCAGTTGTGGAATAGGTCCGCCACGGCCACCCTGAGGACCGCCGTAGGCATTAGGGTTGAACTGGCCAGGCCGACCACCCTGAGCGCCCGGAATGCCCATTCCGGGGAAAGGCATGCCACGACCACCTTGGGGAGGGAAGCCCGGCTGCTGACCCGGGGGATAGAAGACTGGGGGTTGCATGTACTGCTGGGGCATGCCAGCTGCCGCCGCGGCTTGCTGCATTCGGAGTTGGTTACGAGCTTGGATACTAGCCTCAAGCTGACTCTTCCGAACATCCTTACGCTGAGCCAGTGCGACGTAAAGCGGCTTGTTGTTGATCATGCGCTGGTTCATATCACCCACAGCCTTCGTCGCATCGTCGGGGTTGGCAAAGCAGACGAATCCGAAGCCTTTGCTTTTTCCAAGCTTCTTGTCCGACTTCTTCTCCTTCTTTTCGCCTTCCTCCTTAGCCTCGTCACCAGATTCCTTCTGGTTCTCCTTGTCTTTGCCTTCCTTGTCGTCCTCGGACTCGTTAACAGTATCGCGCATGACCTTCGCCGAGGTGATGGGGCCGAACTCCGAGAACATTTGGCGCAGCTTGTCGTCGTCAACATCGTCATCAAGATTCTTGATGTAAAGGTTTACACCTTGATACTTGTTGGCCTTCTCCTGACGAGCAGCCTCGTAAGACTTGCGCAGTTCCTCCTCACGCTCGTGCTTCTTCTGAGCACGGCCAACGTATAAGTCCTGTCCGTGGAAGTCCTTGCCGTTCAACTCCTCGACCGCCTTGGCGGCACTGTCGTGGGTAGTGAAGTTGACAAAGCCGAAGCCACGAGACTTGCCCTCATTGTCACGAGCCAAGGATGACGAGGTGACATCTCCATACTTCTCAAAGAGCTCTCGGAACTCTTCATCAGTAACGTCGGTCTGAATGTTCTTCACGTAGACGTTGGTGAAGTTTGCCTTCATCTCCTCAAACTTGCTCTGACGATCCTTCTTGGGAATGTGATGACCGACATAGACCTTCTTCTCGTTAAGCAGCATTCCATTAACGTGCTTGATAGCTTGAGCAGCAGCCTCATCAGTCTCATAGTGGACAAAACCGTATCCCTTGGAGTTACCCTGCTCATCCTGAGCGACCTTGCAGCTTAGAATGTTACCGAAAGCAGCAAAAGTGTCGTGGAGGGCCTTGTTGTCAATGGCAGCATCGAGGTTCTTGATGAAGATGTTGCCCTGTCCGCTCTTGCGCAAGTTGGGGTCACGTTGGGACCACATAATGCGGCAAGGGCGTCCCTTGATCTGGGTGTAGTTCAGCTCCTCGAGGGCGCGTTCGCCATCAGCAGTCGTGTTGTAGTTGACGTAGGCGTAGCCGAGGGAACGGCGGGTGACGGCGTCGCGGCAAACACGAATCGAAGCAACAGATCCGATCTGGGAGAAAAGCTCGAAGAGCATAGCCTCGGTGACGGAGGGGTCGAGCTCACCAACGTAGAGGGAGGCCGATGCGGCAGGGTGAGGGGTCTGGGCGGAGCTGGGAGTGGCACCAGCGGCGTCGCCTTCATCGCCATGGGCGTCGGGGGCGACATTAGTGTTGATTGAGGTGGGCTTAGCATCACCTCCGTTGAGAGAGGTGTTGCCAAGATCAGCGGCAAGCTGGTCAACAGCGCCAGGAGCAGTAGCTGCAGACATTGTGACTAAGGTAGTTCACTAGAATTGGCACATGTGATGTTAGCATAATTGAAGCAATGATAATAACGACTTCTTCCAAGCGCAGAGATGGAGAGGTGCCAAGCTCACGCTTCGCGACAACGAGTAGAGGGGCAGGAAGAAGAGAAATTGGAAATGCGCACCAAGTAATTACAGTAAACTGCAAAGATATTACGATCTCGAGACCGAGAGTGACGATCGCGAGTGAGAATGAAGACCGGTCGGACAAAGGTTGTCGTCGAGACTTCAAAAGAAGGTGAATGTTGGACAAAAAGCCTAAGCGCACTCAAGCTTCAAGCAGAGACTAATTCACCGTGGCGACGGAAGAGAAATGAACAGGTGTTATGGATTGACGATGAAGCCTATTCGAAGGACAAGGGACGGGATGCGCGTTGACGGATAGATGGAGTGAGAATGTAGTCGTAAGTAGGTGGTGGATTTTTTATGGTTTTCCGGGTTTTTTTGTTGTTTTGTGCTGAATGAATTTGGCGAGAACAGAAATGAAGTACGAACTGTGAAGATCGTACTTTATAACTGAATCTCTTTTTTGATTTTTGGGAAATTTTTGGGTGACGAGCTGGCGGATAAAGTTGTCAAGTCGTTGGGAAAAAGGAAGAAGGAAGAAGGGAGGGTCCGGTTCTTCTTTTGAGATCTTGAAGATTTTTTGTGCCTCTGGTTGCGATCAACCACACAAAAAATTTCAACAACGAAAAGTGGGTCTCCACCAAGCTACTGTCAGTTACTTCAACGACTCGTACCTGCCTAGGCGCAATACTTTACCCTTGGGGCGAGTTTACTGCTGCTACGTTGTAGTCGTGGTTGCCTTATCAATTGCACCCGAAGTACACGCGAAATGCTCAAGGCCAATCACATTTAGGCGAGGCAGGTGCACTCACGAACTCGGTATCACAGAGGCTCGGGAAGGAGAAATCAATGCAGTGAAACTACAGGTTGGAGTGAGGCAGGATCAAAGGAATCCCAATATGCTTTGTGTTACTAAGCAGGTGCGTGACTAGGTACATGTATGTCTCTAGACGCCCATCTGAGGCACATGCATCTCAAGAATATAGAGGACTTGATATCTTAGCAAAATCCAATAGGCAGCTTCAATGAACTTCAGCCTCGAAGTTTACTTCCACGATACGGAGCTGGTTCAGATTCTCTACTACATATACCTACATTACTACCTACCTACATAGAGGTACGTAAAGGGCCAGCTCAGTTAGTAAAATGCCAGTTACCTATGTATAGATGCCAACCATATACCTACCGTATGTACTCCTCTATAAATCCTACATAAATCGCTCTATGTCTACAAGCAAACAAGTAGAGCCCAGTTGAGGTCCCTTGTTCCCCAGCCAGACTCTTCTCCAGATTCTGTAAGCGATCACTTCATGTGTCTCATTCAAGAAGTCCCCATTCTCCACACATCACTTAGGTACGTAGCCATAACTCATTTGAGCCAAATATATGGATAATGGATGTGTTAGTCATCACGCCTTCTCAGTGATTAGTGAAATCGATATCAGCAGTTTAGCAAGATGTGAACGTAACCACAGGTATATTTAAAGGAGGTTCAGAAAATTTAGATGTAGCACTCTGGCGTCAATGAACATTCAAAGTCGTCAAGGCAACAATGCAAATGCACATGAATGAATGAACTATACAAAGATTAGGTATGTTTGTATAGATGTTTCACGCATCTAGGCAATCCGCCTTATCTTATCAGTACCGGGCTACAAAGGCGTTACTTACCGGGGCTGCCGGGGGGCACCCCGCCTGCCTAAATCGACCCATTCATGGGTGCTAAAATTCGTGCTAAGGCGGCAATATCACAGCTGGAGCCCTGTGACGTGCGTTGTCGGGCGATTGACAGCACCTAAGCTTATCGACTTTAGAAGGCAACAGAACTTCCATGCATCACGAAACCGCTGACTGATCAACGGGACCAAGCCGTGGTACCTTACCGGCGTTAGCTAAGGTTTAGCTACCGGTATACCTCTGTTACCTTGGATCTTCTACACAAGCTTTCCAACGACGATCTACGCAAATGCGCGTACAGATTTTGCGCAAACCCGAGTGCTGGAACACTTTATGCAGTTTGTCCTGACTGCATAGTTGCCCGTTTACTTTCCCTCACGCTGTTCACACGCCGTTCGGATTCTTCTTACCAGGCTTCCTCTAGTTATCTTCCTACCTCAACGTCATTACGTCAATTCCGTTGAATTACTATTAAACCTCCACGACGGACCACGCCATGTCGATTCGCGCCACTTGATGCCGAGCACGATCTACCATATTTCTCTACAATACTACCGACTACCTAAGTACTTCGGCGAGGAATCAGACGCGACCCGAGTTTGACTTGTATGCGGTCCAGCCTCACGCATTCAACATGTTTCCAACTTTTACCGGCTCTTCGAGGCGGCCCCGAAACGTGAATTTGAGCGGTCAGCGAAATACAAATCCATGGGCTGCTTCAAGTTGGTCACCAGCCGCCTCTGGTGCTTCCAAGACGGTAGCACAAGCACAAGCTGAACGTGAAAGAAGACAGAAAGAGCGTGATGAGTTAAATGCAGCTAAGAGACTGCAAAGAGTATGGAGAGGTCATAGGGGACGGCAAAGCTTCAAGAGCGTATGTCGAGAAGAATACGACGCCCTGTACAGCCAGCCTATAGGTGGCGATTCTTCGAGTCGAGTGGTTAGTGCTCTACAGCTGTTGCTTGTGCTCTTCGACCCGGCGCAAGCAGATGATCAGCGCCGTTTAGATCTCTTCGTCGAGGATTTAGGTAGATTAGGGTCAACACCTTCAAATTTCGACCTCTTCAGTCCGAATTCCTGGGATCGGCTAGCACGACTCATTGTAGGGGCTCTGGAAAGGTGTGTACATTTTCCAGCTCACGACTACTTGTATCACTCACTTATACCTTATTCCAATAGGCGTCCAGCTAGCTCATCCCAAGATCTTCTGAGCATCTTGGTTGACATTGCCAAGAGAAGACCAGTATCCATCACACCAATATTAAACCGATATTATAAACTCTTGTCCAAGTACTTTGAGCAGAGTGGACATGAGAGCTTCTCAGCAGCAGAAGAAGACATCCTTACTAAGGCGGCCACGGCTCCCTTGGTACCATCTGCTAGTCAAGGTATGTAAACAGAAATACCTAAGCTAGCCTTAACTAGCTTGGGGCCTACAGGATTATAACTGCTTCACAACTTTATCATGTCTCATCCATGACTCGAACTAATGGCTTCTAGAAGTGCCTAGCTTGCAGGCGTACCAGGCGTTTGCATTCTCCTTCCTCACTTCCTCCAACCTATTGTACTTACAACGGAATCCCGCACAGATCGCAGGTTGTGTGAATCTCGAAACTTTGTCACAGAGTGTGATCGACGCTTACTCAGGGCGAGAACATTCTGGCAGTCTGTCAAAGAATGGCTCATTATGGCTCTTGGCTCACTTCATTGCCTTGAATAGGGCAGCCCCTACTTCTCAAGGGACCAAGTACCTCGAGGCCCTCTACCTCCAACTGTCTATCCTTGTTGACGATATCCGCATAAGATATGGTCGTCACGGAATCCTTGGTGAGGTTGACAATGATGAAGGAGATACATCTGAGAAAGGCGATGCCAATGTCGACGACTCTGCTCCCTTGTCCGCTTGGGTACTTGGTCAACTGGATTTTCTTGTAGACGAAGATGGCATATCAGAGCTCCTAAGCAGATTCACTTCGTTAGTATCCAAGTTCCGAAACGACTAAGATTCAACACTGACCTAGTACAGAACCGCTCTTTCTTCTGATCGCCTTTCTGAAGATGCGAGTCTTCTTGCCGGCTATACGCTAGTGCTACTAAGATGTTTTCCTAGCCACGGTGATGACATCAAAATGCGACTTTTCCAGGGCGATATCACGACGGTCGACTCGGCAGGTTCCACATTAATGCCGTCCGTCAAGTATTTCTGGAAAGCTGCCTCGAATACCAGCATATTCAAGAATATCACACAGTCTAGGACGCAGCAGCAACCTACATCGGTCGTCACGCTTCTCCAACCAGATCCCGTACGAGACCGAGAATGGCGGACTCTATTGCTATTCCTGGAATTATACAATTTCCTTTTGAGAATCACCGATGATGAAGATTTTCTTCCTGCAGAAAGTCAGATATTATCGGAACAGAGCCCTACGACTGTCCGGATACGCTCAAGTGGCCTCAGTCTGATCGAACTAAAGCAACTTGTCAACTTCCTCAAGAGCCTCTCATTCCCCCTATACTACAACTTACCAGACATCATGCCTTCAGCATCGAGACCAACTCGATTAAACAGTCTTATGGGTATCAGTTCCGGGAAATCGTCCACACAGGAGGAGGAGGCAAAGGTTGCCCAATCTTCATTTGCGGGTATCATTGGTATGGACGTGCTGGGTTTGAGGAGTGCGTCGACAACTACAATGCGCTCATTATATGAAAGAGATTCTCGCCGACGCTTCCTACCTACAGATTTCTGGTTAATGACTTCCAAATTCGACATGGACGGTTTCATTTCGGCTGTCGTCCTAGAAGAGCAACAAAAGGAGCAGATGGCTGAAGATGAAGATGATTCGGGCGACTCTGATGGTGACGCGCTCGATACTTTCCACACGTATACTGGCCAACGCCTGTCGCGTGCAGCGCAGATTGAGAGGAGCCGCCGATTAAGACGAGTCCAGCGGGAACAACTTCTAGCGCAGGTTGGGCCCAAACTCGAAATTCTCCGTAACATGCCGTTCGTCATTCCCTTTGAAGTTAGAGTCCAGATATTCCGCCAATTCGTATACCTCGACAAGGCCAAGCGTCGGGGCGGCCATGTCGATCCTGACCGGTGGCGTCTTTCGGTCATATCTGGAGAAGCCGGTTTGAATGGACCTACTGCCAGGGCTAGGGATATTCTCGGTCGCCATTCTGCCAGAATCAAACGCGGACAGGTATTCGATGACGCGTATGAGCAGTTTTACCCCCTCGGTGACGGACTGAAAGAACCCATTCAGATTACATTTGTTGACCAGTTTGACCAACCTGAAGCTGGTATCGATGGTGGCGGTGTCACAAAGGAGTTCCTAATCAGTGTCACTGATGAAGCTTTCAAGCCCGGCCCAGATGGCCACAACCTCTTCGTCACCAACAGCCAGAATCTGTTATACCCAAATCCGACCGCATTTGATGACCTTGCAGAGGTGCTCCGTTACTGTAAAGTTTTAGAAAATGAGATCAGATGGAGGGAGAGTATGACAGATCTTGCTAAACGTTATGAATTTCTCGGTCGGGTGGTGGGGAAATGCATGTATGAAAGCATCCTTATCGACAAAGCTTTCGCCGGCTTTTTCCTACTCAAGTGGTCGGCATCAGGACAAGGCTCACAAACTGATTACCGTGCAAACTTGAATGACCTACGAGACCTAGATCCGGAATTGTATCAAGGGCTCATTAACCTCAAGAACTACGCTGGCAATGTAGTCGACCTTTCGCTAGACTTCACCATTACAGACGAAGTGAGAGGCCCCAATGGGGAGGTCCGCACAATAACTCGTCCACTCTGCAAAAACGGCGAGGAGATTCCGGTCACCAACACCAATCGTCCTCTGTACATCTCCTACGTTGTGAAGCACCGACTTGTAGCGCAACCCTATCGCCAAACCAGAGCTTTCCTCAAGGGCCTCGGGTCAATCATCAACCCCGCTTGGCTATCTATGTTCAACCAATCCGAACTTCAGCGCCTAGTCGGTGGTGACAGCTCGGAGATTGACGTTGAGGACCTACGTCGTAACACGCAATACTCAGGCCTATATGCCGTCGGCGACGATGGAATAGAGCATCCGACAGTCCAGATGTTCTGGCAGGTAATGCGTGAGTTCAAGGACTCGGAGCGCCGGCAGGTGCTCAAGTACGTCACGTCGACGCCGAGAGCGCCCTTGCTAGGATTCTCGCAATTAAGTCCGCATTTCAGTATCAGAGATGGCGGAACGGATGAAGAGAGGTTGCCTAGCACGAGTACATGTGTCAACCTCCTCAAGTTGCCGCGGTATAGCTCGAAGGAGACGCTGAAGAACAAACTGCTCTACGCCATCCAGTCTGGTGCTGGCTTCGATTTGAGCTAATTGCAAATCTTGACGCTGTTAAAGTTACCTACCTAGGTAGCTACATCACGACATATAGGCAGGTAGGGTTCTGTAGCATCGGGCGTCAGGGTAATGACAGGTAGAATGTGTGCATTATCTAGGTGTAGAATGAGATGATGTTAATGATCAGTCCTTAGGTAATATTACAAGTGGGTTATCTGAATGGTACTCAACCAACAACTGTCATATCAAGAGCATGTGCGAAAGACGTCTCCCTCGGCCACTATGTATGAACCCTACCTAATATATTAGTTTTCACACGCCTGAGTAACTTCATAATCAAATCCTTTTCAGGGAAGACCATGAGTATAATCTAATACTCTAGGTAAGTTAAAGAAGACGCTTGCTCAACCGACTACAGCTTTACCATGTCCATGTAAACCGCAACTACTAATAATGCTTTATGTTCGTTGACACGATTGTCCTTTTGCATAATTTCAGCTAGAGCCCGGTGGATTACTTGGACCCCTGCATACCAACATACTTACGTACCTGGTATGAACCAACCTACAACTTCCCGGACAAAGAGCGGGTTGGTCTTCGGAAACAATCCAATAAATTTCTAAAGCGTAAATAGGCGAGCTTTGGTCCGAATTTATGTGTCGCCAACACTGCCAACACACTCCTTCGTAGGGAGTCAGCTTACACTAACAAAAATGATATGTGAAGTAAGGGGGAGTGATCGATGTCTAACGTATATGCCGTCTATATAGTTGTGCCAGCAACCGGAGCTAAAGTGGAATAACGTCAATTACGGAAACCTATTTCAAATATCAACAATTGCTGATCATAACCGCTGTGCTCTTCTTCCTGGAATTATACTCGCTTCTTTTCAGGATGGGGCTGTATTCCAAGCTTCCTAACGAAATTGATGAAGTCGACGTAATTGTAGCCGGAGGTGAGTGGTCTTTCATAAGTAACAGGACGATCTATAACAGCATAGGCACTAACAAGGGCTCTTCAGGAGGGAGCGCAGGCTGTATTGTCGCCGCCAGGCTTTCCGACGCGGATCCAAACCTTTCGGTTCTGCTCATCGAAGGTGGAACTAATAACTACCAGGAGCCAAGTATCGTCTACCCGGCTTTCATGTTCAATCATGTCGCCCCTGGAAATAAATATACGAAATTCTACACCAGTAACAGATCGAAGATTCTAAATGACCGAGAGCTCACCCTTGTCGCAGGAGGAGTTCTCGGCGGTGGGTCATCGATCAACATGGTCCTCTACAGTCGAGCTCAGCGATCTGATCTCGATAGCTGGGAGGCACCGGGATGGTCAGCTGACGAATTATTGCACTATATGAAAAAGGTAAGTCGAATGGCTCCTGAGCAGATAGTATCTGAACCTCTCAGCTTGAAACGTACCACGGGCCGGGTAAGGAGGACCGACATGGATATAATGGCCCAATCCACGTATCGGACGACGTATACCGTGCAACTAAGTGGGATGATGACTTTTTGAAGTCGGTCGAGAAATCTGGTTGGCCGGAAATCAAAGATATGAATGACCTCGAGACCATCAACGGCGCCACACGAGCACTACGCTACGTCGACAGCGAAGGTAAACGGCAGGACACAGCCCACAGGTATATGCCTGCTTTTAATTTTGACCTCTCCAGACTTAGTCTCGTCTTGGAGAAGTGTGAACAGTACAATTACTGATATGAAATTGGACAGATACATTCATCCCAGGCTCGAAGATGGCCGACATCCGAATCTTCATGTCCTTGTGGAATCAAGGGTCGAGCGTGTTCTGTTCGAAAACAAAAAGGCTGTTGGTGTTACTTACTCACCTAACCCATTATTCCACCCAAACGCCACTGGTCCTCTTGCTCAGACCATCAAGGCAAGAAAGATGGTTGTCGTGAGCTGCGGAACCATTGGAACTCCGCTTCTACTACAGAGATCTGGAGTAGGTGATCGCAGGATCTTGGAACCAGCTGGTGTCCCAGTCGTGGCAGATGTTCCTGGTGTCGGTCACGACTACGAAGATCATCAAATAATGTTATATGGATACAAGTCGAATTTGGCTCCCGAAGAAACGCTCGACGCAATTAACACCGGTCGGCTAAACCGGGAGACATTGATTTCGAACAAAGAAAAGATCTTAAGCTGGAACTCACTTGACATTCAGTGTAAGCTTCGACCAACTGAGACTGACATCGCCCACTTTGATCCAGAACTGCAGGAGGTTTGGGATAGAGAATTCAAGAACAAGCCCGACAAGGCCTGGCAGATGATGATCCCGGTTCAATGGTAAGAGTGTGGCTCTATCGCCACGATACTGATGTGCTAAAGACAATTAGTTTCCCTGGGTTTTCACCTCAGTACTCCGTTGGGCAATACTTCTCTATCGCTACTTACCCCCTATTTGCTTTCTCTCGTGGGCATGTTCACATCATCGGACCAGGACTGGATGACCCGTACGATTACAACCCCGGGTTCCTTTCAAACTACATTGATATGAAGAACCACTTGTGGGGATACAAGAAGCAACGCGAGATAGCGCGCCGTCTGGAATCGTACCGAGGCGAAATTCCCGAGTTACATCCTCCCTTTCCGACTAACTCCCAAGCTGCATGCATCGAGATCAACGCACCACTTGAAGATGCAGCAGCAATCGAATACACAGCGGATGACGACGCGATCATTGAGAAGTGGGTACGCGAGCACGTAGACACGTAAGTGATGTTGAACGTCATATAGACCCCTTTCCATATCGTCTTAAGTCAGAACTTGCCAAGTTGTAGCTTGACTCGAATATCTACTTCCAAGACCCGCATGAAATATTTATAATTATCTAGGAAATATAAATTGCTAACTTCAAGTACTGTAGTGCTTGGCATCCCATAGGTAGCTGCAAGATGCTGCCGTACGAGAAGACGGGTGCGGTAGATCCAGCGCTCAACGTATATGGTGTCCAGAACCTGAAGGTTGCTGACCTGAGCATTCTGCCTAACAATGTCGGCTCGAACCCGCACAACACAGCAATGGTAATCGGCGAGAAGGCAGCCGATATAATCATCCAGGAACTAGGCCTTGGAAAGTAGGTTGAACGACGGCGTAGAAGTGGTACGACCGTATTTCGGGTTATTTCCTGCTTCCAAGGGTGGTTGAATCGAATGTATTTACACTCTCGACGTTCTTTTAGCGGCACTGACTTGAAATCTACCAACACCTGGGCTAACATTCATTTGTAGATGCGTTCTACTGAAGAATACCAGCTAGTTAGCTATATACAGAGGTCAATAACCCCAGATGCTCCCTGAATTGCGGCGGGGGACCGAGTTCATTGCGTGAAACTGCATGTGTTGCTATCTCTGATATCAGCAGCGCGTACCGAATACAGACTGTGATTCTAGATGCTACTTATATTATTCTCGAGGGTCGCAATACCCTTAGTTGATCCTGGGACATACAGAAGATATTACCAGTGGTCTATGCTTTTCCCGCTGACGAAGTTAAGTCGAGAGCATTGGAAGGCGACGTTGCGTACCAAAACCTTTACTTTAGTATTCTAGTTGACACTTAGTACCTGCGCATCTAAGCAAATAAGGTCCGTAGAACCCAAGTTGATTAGCTCTATAAGACGGTGATAGTACATATGCATGATGGATGACGGTCGTTATGCGTGCGCATTCTAACGCTGTGGGCAAAGCTCTATAAACAAAAACACGGGCAGAGCACCTCAACAAGCAAACAGCTCCTATAGTCTAGCGGTTAGGACGTCGGATTCTGATTCCGAAAACATTGGTTCGATTCCAGTTAGGAGCTTCAAATTAGCTTTTTTCAATAGCTCTTCTCTAAGAAAGAATTTTCTTTTTTGTGCGTTTGTGCAGCCTCCTTTAATGAGGGCATCGTGGTCTAAGTGGAGCAGCGTCAGGTTTAGTCTGTAATATGGAGTTGCGGTAGCCCACCAGAGTATAATTCACACAGGGTAGAGTGGATATTATTAATAATCGGAGAGCTATATAGTGTATTTAAAGGCTGATGATGTATAGGTATGGGTTGACTCTCGACATTTGCTCTCTGGAGACGGTCCTATCGTCGTACGTCAATTGCCAATAAGTTTGTTCTCTCATTATCTCCACCGTACTCTACCATATTCCATTTCTTTGGTCAGCAATCTTATTAATGGATTGATTCTCCATAAGTGCGCCTCACCGTAGTTATACTGTACCTTTTAATAGGCGACCTCCGTCAAGCTGTCAAAATAAGGGGGGACGGGAAAGGGGTCGGGGAAGTAGACGTATTAGGGAAAAATACAGCTGAACAAATTCGTCTTTCAAAAGCATATCACTCGTCTTCATCTACGACATTAATACTATTAATCTCATTTGGTTTATTGCCGTCTGTCATTGTTCTCATACGCCGTTCCGTATAAAGTTACCTCTTGATAATAGCGTTTACGACTCACCATACCACGTAACCCATATAGTCCCTTTCTATATAGTATAGCGGAAATCAACAAGACCATCGATAACCTTCTTGCCTTCATCTACACGCTTATTCTCCCATTTTAGTATGACTATGGAGATACCGGCGGCAACGACAGCAGCTATGCAAATTGCCATCACAGCTATTATTCCGGGTATATAGTCGGGGGCGTCCTATTTGTTTAGTATGTGTCTAATGCGCTCTGGTTTGAGGATACTCTACGTACCTGCTGGCGGAAGACCAGGGATGAGTAAATACCACCGAGACCACTGAGTGTTATCATAACAGCCGTAGAACAGGCACGCTTGGCATCGCCACGGAGGTTGTTGGCCTGCCACGCTAGAGTGGTCACTACTAGCCCATTGACACCTGCTTCACCTAGGAAAGTCCCGATATATCTTGGAACGGGATGCTTGAGGAAGCCTGTCATGCACAAACCAATGACAGCGACAATACCCTGGACTATGACGAACGGTCCCCGTAAGCGCATCTTATCAGCAAGCCACGAAATAGCCATGCCCTCTACGACTGAGAACAGAGCTGGTGGGGCCGATAGAACAAATGCGAGCTCTTGCGAGTATCCCATACCGTTACGCAGGATCAGGGGCAAGAAGAAAAGAAACGCGTAGACGCCCACAGCCCCAGCCGCATACATCAGCGAGAAGGACCAAACCTTCCAGTCCGTGATCGTTTCGACGAAGATGGCCCAAGTGACTTTCTCCCTCTCTTCAGAACCGCGATCCTCCGCAAGACGCGCTTTGATAAAGGCAGCCTCCTCTGCTGTGAGGAACTTGTTGCGGTGCGAGTCGGGGAAGTCGACAATGATGAACCAGGCAACAATAGCAGCAACACAAGTTAGCACGCCCTCAATTATGTAAATCCACCTCCATCCCTTGTAGCTGGTATGTGTCTTGGAGATCTGTATCAACCCCAAGGCGAAAATGTTGGCAAAGGCCGACAATGCGGATCCCGTCATGAAGAACGTCGCTAGTCTCTTCTGGACCTCGTACCTCCTATACCAAGACGAGATGAGATAAACACATCCGGGATAGAACCCAGCCTCGAACATGCCGAGGAAGGATCTCAGCACGGCCAGAGCAATCCAGTTGTTAAGAAATCCAATGCCCATTGACACGAGACCCCAGGCGAAGACGATGAGCGCAATCCAGTTGGCAGCGCCGACTCGGTGGATGATCATGTTACTCGGGAGCTCAAAGATCATGTACCCGATGAAGAAGACGAGTAGAGCCACGGAGGCGCGGTCCCCGACGTTGAGCCCCACGTCCTCGTCGAGGCCCGAGATGCGCGCGACAGAGATGTTACTCCTGTCAACCATGGCAATGGTATATAATGCTCCCAGAATAGGAAGCAGCCGCACGTCAACCTTGCGCAGGACCCTTTTTTCGAATTTCGAATCATAGGTCACCTCGTCCGATGAGGACAGCGTAGGCGAGTGGCCATTGTCGCTCTGCTCGTGAAGCGAGACCGATGCTTCCTTCTCTGCCATCTTGAAAGGCGTCGTACCCCAGGCAGACGATCAATTCCTAACTGAAGAGGAACTGATGGAACAGAAATTCTGGCCCCTGGAGCTGGCTCTTATTGCCGTATTTCGGCCCTTGTAGGGCAGACCGTAAAAACAAACCCGCCAACCCGCCAATTCAATTGATGTATTGAAATGTATACTGTATAAATACTGTAATGCACTATGCAATC